>CAUYQG010131685.1:0-40444 GCA_963574415.1 Tarsius wallacei
CCTCATGTTCTTCCTCATGTTTGAAAATACATCTGCTTGAGAGTGGGGGGTGTCCTGTGTGCACCTGGACCTGTTCATGTGAAAGGCACATGCTACCTTTTGTGTCCTGTGATGATGACTTTGCAGAGTTTGGGGATAAAAGTCCTTGGATAACACTCAATAAACGGCTTCTGCTCAATATTGAACAGTAGTCCAGTCCCTTTCTTTCTCCCTTAGTCGCCTACTCCGTCTTACCTCCAGGAATCTCTGGCCCTGCTGGAATTGGACTTCTGCAGGTTAAGGTTCAGAGAGTGTCAGGAGATTATCTGTCCCCTCTGCTATCCCTTCTGTGTCCTGGTGCAATGATGCCTCTGACTGCTAAGCCACAGTTATCTGTCCCCTCTGCTGTCCCCTCTGTGTCTTGGTGCAATGATGCCTCTGACTGCTAAGGCAGGTAGGGGAGGTGAGGGCTTAGCAGTCAGAAGCATCATTGTGCCAGGACATAGAGGGAACAGCAGAGGGGACAGAAAACTGTGACCCGGAGGAGCATCACTCTCTTTTATAACATCCTATCTTTTTCCCTTTACTTTTCTTGTCATGCTTGTAATGGTTTAATTCATTTGTCAGTTCCTTGATGATTGTCCTTTTTCCCAATGGAATCTCAGTGCGGGAAGGGGATGGCAGGAGCTCATCTTTTCTTTGTTATAGTCCCAGGGCCAAGAGCACCACAAAGGAAGGTGTCCAGGGTGGAGGTGGGTTGTGGAGAATAACAGAGAACAGAAGGAATGATCAATCTCTGCTTTTACATGTTATTTAAGTAGTTGTTATTATAATCATGATAAAAATAAATACTTATTACACCCATACTATATGCCAGGCCTTGCTTTGTTTTCACCTATTGTCTTATTTAATTTTTACAACAACCCTTCAAGGAGGTGAGGGTTGTCACTGTTTTACAGAAACATCAACCATGAAAGCAAAGTCCCCTGGCTTGGGTGTGTGGGGGTGGGGGGGTGAGGATGGGTGGGAAGAGGGCTAGTTGTGGCATCAGGTTTGAACGTTACAGTTAAGGAACCACTGAAAGCTTTCTCCAGCCCATCTGGGTATATAAGAGATTACACTTGGGGTCTGTCCCTTACTTCCACGAGACCTTGAATGCCAAGGTCTCTGCACAGTTATTGAAGGCCGGCACTTGCCTGGCCATTAACATGGGCCTGTTTACTAGGAGCACTCCCAGGAGACCCACGTGTCCTCCATGTTCCTGCTTGGATAGTTCTCGGGGAGAATGCTCAGATGCTACATAGATATACTTGAATTAAGGTCCTACTTCAGTCTTCCACAGGTTGTGTCACTGGGTGAGTTATTCTTTTTATCATTTTTAAGCCTCAATTTCCTTTATTGTAAAATAAGGATAACAATCCTGTGAAAGTCAAGAGAATTGACAAGCCCAACCCACTGCTGTGCACGTAGTGAGTGCGAAGGACTGTTATTAATTATTATCAGGATGATTGCATAGAGGAGGAACTTGTTCTATGTGGTGTACCTGGGACCTGCCCTTGCCTGACACAGAGTAGGTGCTTACAGTATGATACTGGAACCTCCTGGTCTCTTCTGTGGCTTGGCATCTCCTTTGCACAACTGGATAAAACCTCCTTGATGTCCCTTCTGCCAAAGTGACAGAAGAAGAACGACGTGACTCTCAAGAAAGGAACAATTTCATGGAATTCTCAAACTGTTTTATTTCCTCGATTTCCTTATTGGCTTCAGTGGCTTAGCACACCAACTTCTCTGTGCCAGACCTGGTGGTGAAATGACAGAGAGTCAAGGTCTTGGCTTCTTCTGCTTTGACTTTTATTCATTCAATTTCAGGTGGCTGGAACCCTGGCTGCCACTCAGATGGGCAAATGTCAACATTATATTAAACCACAAGACCCAAGCAGGTGACAGGAGAACACTTATCACCCACCTTCTGTCTATCCCCCTGGCACCTGAGATCCCCGTGGGTTGGGGCAATCTGCCTGTCTTGCTGTGCTCTGAGGGCCTGACCCCATTCCCCAGCCTTTCTCCAAAATCGCTGGAAGTGATTTTCTCAAGATGACAGTTGGTCAGTGGATGTGATCAGGCATACTCACCCATAAGCTGCAGTTGAGCAACCTCCCATAGGGCAGAGCAAAGGTGTGGAGCCCATCAGACACACATCTGGCAGGCAGCTGCTGGGGGCCAAAGCTACTTCCCCTCTTCATCTTTATTAGAATATTTTTAAAAATTTTGAGAATATCTTAGTCTCCTTGGCTGTCATAGACTGGGTGATTAAAAAACAGGCATGTTATTTCTTTCAGTTCTGGGGGCTAGAAGTTTAAGATCTGGATGCCAACATGGTAGAGTTCTGGTGAGGCCTCTCCTGGCTTGCAGGCAACCAGTTACAGAATGAGCTTTCTGGTGTCTCTTCTTATAAGGGCACTAATCCTGTCAGGAGACTCAGGTTCATGACCTCATCTAAATCTAATTGCCTCCCAAACGCCTCATCTCCATATGAATTTAGATGGGACACAATTCAGTCCATAGCAGAGAATAACACCTTCACTGCTAAATATGCAAACAAGGTAAAAGTGCCCTGTTGTCTACCTTTAGTCCCAAACTCACTTTCTAGATTAAACACTGGAAATAATAATAATTAATAATAATAATAATGCTATCATATGCCCTCTGTGATAAGCTCAGTTAACCTACATATCAACCCTATGGGGTAGACATGGTTGTTATTTCTATTTTAAAGAAGGGTAAACTGAGGCTCAGCACAGTGGAGTGACCCTCATGATTCTCCATTGATAAACACCTGAGAGACTTCAACCCTGGTCTGGTAGATTCAAAAGCCCACACACTTTCCACCATGGCTTATATTTTTCTATGCATATTCTAAATGTTCTTTCTTCTACAAAATAGAAAGAGCTGGCACATGCTAATTTGTAATTTGCTTTTAGTTCAGGACTATCTCTCCACGTGAATCTGTTCCGTTTTTTGATAGCTGTCCAGTGTGATGTGGTAATAGGCATTATTGTTTGTCTTAGTCGGTTTCCTCTAGATCTGTTTGAATTTATTATTTGAGTGTTTTTTTCCCTACTGCAACCATTTTCTTTTCACTCATTCATTTAAAATTATTCCTAATTTTAAAAGTGCTATATGTAAGCATACTTGTTGATATATACTCAAGCAAGAAAAAATACCTCCATGCTACTGTCCCTGAAAACGTCTCTAAATTTCACTCCCCATAGTAAACACTGTTATCTGTGTGGTGTGCTATCCTTACAGACCTTTATCTATGCATTTATGCACACTGATATGCATTTACATGCATGTGTTTATATATGCATGTGTAACTATCTCCTGCTCTGTGTGTTCTTAAACAGACAGAAAGTATCAAATTATATGTATTTATGCATCTGACTTTTTAATCAATTAACACTCTCCTAAACATCTTTCTATGTCAATGCATGCAGAGGGACCGCGTTCATTTTTTTTTTTTTTTTGAGTTGGAGTCTCACTCTGTTGCACAGACTGGAGTGCAGTGGCCGCTCCCGGCCACCGCAGCCTCGACCTGCTGGGCTCCGGCGATCCTTCCGCCTCAGCCTTCCGAGTAGCTGGAACTACAGGCATGCACTACCACGCCTGGCTGATTTTTTGATTTTATTGTAGAGATGAGGTCTTGCCAAGTTGCCCAGGTGGGTCTCGAACCCGCGGGCTCAGGCAATCCACTCACCTCAGCCTCCCAAAGGCACGGCTGAGCCACTGAGCCCAGCTGGGACCTCTTTCATTTAAATGAAGGCATGCTGTGCATTCAAAGACTTGGATGTTTCTCCTTCCTTCCTTCCCCTCCCCCTTTTATTCCTCTTTTTTCTTCTCCCTCCTTCTCTCTCTCCCTCTCAGTCCCTTCCTTTCTTTCACCATTCCTCATTTCCCCACTGATGAATATTCAGACTGCCTCTGTCTTGCTCTCCGTGGGAACATACAAGTGCATGCTCCATTGGGTGTCCGTGGGTTCTTTTTTGTGACATTGCTATTGAGCAGGTGGGCTTGGTTCTCGATGTTCTCAGAAGCCAGTAAGTATGGCACAGTCTTTGGAGAAATGATAGACTTTATTGCAAAACTGGCCTTTAAGGAGACAGGAGTTGGACTCAAATATGTCCCCCCAATTTGGGATCTGGAACAAATTTATGGACTTGGAGGGCAAAGGAAAGAATTTAGAAATGTTGGCTTGGCAGATCTGACCACTTGCAGTAAGGTATGTTGAAGTTAATTTTTAACCCCAAATCTTCTGGGTCAAATGTGGACGGACCCCTTGCTTCTGAAAGAGTTCTGATATTCAGGTTCTAGTCATGTCCCAGTCTTCTTGATTCTGAGGGGAGAAATCGTTGGTTGCAGGTATTACTAAAGGTCAAAACTTTTTCTACTGTGTATGCTCGGACTATGTGACTTGCAGTTTTTGGCTCTGTTATGCCTACAAGGTAACTCGGCATTTTGTTATCAACAGAGCAGGCTCAGTTCAGGCTGGTCCTGAAGATACAGTATCAGTACAAGATGAAGACTTGATGAGTTGAGGGGTGTGCCGGTCCATGTCTTATCTGAGGTCCTGAGAGGCTGGGGAGGATCTGGGTGGCTGGGGAGGATCTGGATGGTAGATCCCAGGTGGCTGTTTGCTGCAGCAACACAGGAGAGATTGGAAGTGATCTGACCTTTACCTAAAAGCCCACTGTCTGTGACCAAGTTCTTGGACAGCTCCTGGGGATATAGCCGACTCCTGCAGTGTTGTTTTGTTTTTACAGAAGAGCTAAAATCTCCAAGCCATGGAGGCATTTGGACAGAATGTCCACAAGTCAGTTGGCTCCCTCCCTGGCATTTTCTACTATTTCTTTTGGGATCATGGGGTTGGAAACAGCTGCTTTGGGCCCTCTTTCTGCTCACATGGGACATGCTCTGGGTGCAGTGGGAGAAACTGAGGATACTTTATAGAAAGAGGTGGAGACAAGTTGAGATATAAGATTGTCAGAGAGAAGACTCTTGGGGCATGGTGATGGTGATTCTGGCAGTTCTCCCTCCTTGAGAGCTCCAAAGTCTCCTCCTCAGCCCTGGGCCACTCCCCCCACAAAGGCCTCAGTTGCTAGATTGTGGTCTGTGGCTGTTGCCCAAACACCTGGCAGTTACTGAATATGGCCTCACGAGGACATGAGGGTTCCAAATAGGTTGCCAGGTACCTGAAAGGATCTCTCCTCTGACCCAGCCCAGCTTGCTGACTTAGCATCCTTGTGTCACGTCATTCATAGGGTGTCTCCTATCTTCTAAAGCACAGAGCTAGCTTTTTCACACCCCTGCTTGCAGGGTAGTTGTTCCTTGCTTTTGTGAGCCTGGCATGTAGAGCCCTGTGAAGGCTGGCTCCTGAGCACCTCCACCCCTCACCTTTGTACACCTGTCCAAACACATCTATCTGTCCCATTGCAGCCATTCTCTCTCTCTCCTCTAAGTCTTGGCACACACTGATTCTCCTAACTGGATACCTTTCTGTTTTCTACCTTACCCTCACAACCTGTTTCTTCACCTGGGTGACATATCCTTCAGGCTTGGAATTAAATACCCTTTCCTCCAGGAAGCCTCTGTGGTTCTCTCCTCTGAGCTTAACATTCCCCTGTTGTGTGATTTATCTGGATCCTCTCATACACAGGTGCTCCCAAAGGCAAGTTGCTCTGTGACCTCCATGCACATCCCTTACTATGCCCCTTGCATCTAGCACAGGGCTCGGCAGAGCCCCCTGCAGCCACTCAGTGAATGAGCCCAGGGTCAGCAGGCCTGGCACAGGTGTCTTAGAAACAAGACAGAGCAGGGACCAAAACCTGACCCCAGATGATTGTATCCTGTAGGCCACTTTCCTCCAGTGTAAATGAGAACATTACTATTCATTTCTCAGGGTTCTTGGGAAATAGATGGTGAGTGTGACTGTGTTTGACAAATGCATTATGAAAATATTCATCTTTAACGTTGCACTGGGGCAGTAAGACTCCATAGGCAAAAAATAGGATGAAAATGCAAACACTTCAGATATAAAGCAGGAGAAACAGGTACACGCATTTAATGAAATGCTGCAATGTGCCAGGCTTACATCACATATATTAATTTTTTGCATAAAGAACTTCACAACTTTTGTTAGATTTATTATTTATCTTAGACACTAGGTGATTTTTTCCCCCAGTGTAAATGACACATTTATTTCTGCATGTTGATCTTGAATCTAGCCAACATGTTAAACTCTCTTATTAGCTGTAGAGTCTAAAGTTCCAAAGAGGTAAACATAGCATATAAAAATAATGAGATCTTGACTTTTCCTTTCTGATTCGTATACCTTTCATTTCTTTTTCTGGTTAAGTGTTCTATAAAGGACCTCTCATGCTGAATGATGATATGGTGGCAGCCGCCCTTATCTGGTTCCTGATCTCAAAAGGAAAGCTTTCAATATTTCAGCAGGAAACGCGGTGTTTCCTGGAAGCTTTTTTTTTTTTTAACTTTTAGAGTATAGTTTGTTTCTTTCATTCCTAGTTTGCTAAGAGTTTTATTATGAATGGATGCCAACTTTTAGCAAATACTTTTCTGAATTTATTTGGATGACCATGTGCTTTGAAAAGATCTCCTAGAGTGATGGATTACATTAATTAATATACTAATGATAAACTTATATCATATTTCTAAGAAACCAAAAATGATCATAATATATTCTCTTATGTATTCATGGTTGGAATTTACTTAGATAAATTTTTAAAAGTCTTTTTGCATTTACATTTTTAAGTGAATCTGTTCTGTACTTTTCCTTTTGGGGTCTGACTTTGGATTCAAGGTATTGTTAGTCTTGTAAATGGTAGTGTTTGCATAATCCCTATGTAAATTCTTGAGAATATTCACTTATAATGCCACTGAGGTAAAGGATTTTATTTGTTAAAAGATGTTTACATTGATTCAATGTTTTCATGGTTATAAAATTTTGGAAAATTTTAAAATTTCTTTCGGGGTCAGTTTTGATAGTTATGTTTTCTGGACATATTTTCAATTAATCTAAAATTTCAAATTTATTGGCCTAATGTTGTTCATACCATTTTCCTTTGTATTCTATCTCAGCAATTTCTGTAGCAACATCAATTTTCCATTACTGATATAGCCTACTTGTGCTCTTGCCCTCTCTTTTTCTTTTTGTTTAATCTTTCCAATCTCTCTGTTTTTATTTTTCTCTTTAGAGCCAAGTAGGAGGTAATCCCAGAACTTTGAGAGACTGAGGCAGAAGATCGCTTGAGCCCAGGAGTCCGAGACTAGCCTGGACATTGTATTGAGACCCCTGTCTCTATAAAAATAAAATAAAGATAGCTGGGCTCGGTGGCTTAGCCTGTAATCCCACGCTTTGGGAGACTGGGGTGAGTGGATTGCCTGAGCCCGTGGGTTCAAGACCCGCCTGGGCAACTTGGTGAGACCTCATCTCTACAGTAAATAAAAAAAAAATTAGCCGGGCGTGGTAGCGCGTGCCTGTAGTTCCAGTTACTTGGATCGCCAGAGCCCAGCAGGTTGAGGCTGCAGTGGCTGGGAGTGGCCACTGTACTCCAGTCTGGGTGACAGAGTGAGACTCCAACTCAATAAAATAAAATAAAGAAATAAAAATACATTTTTTCAGACAGAAAACTTTGGGTTTTGTTGGCCTTTTCTATTATATATTGGACTTAACCCCTTTATGCTTCATTTTTTTCATGTGATACTGAGAGATATACTTGCTGAGGTAAAAAGGCCTGTTGAATTCGGAATGTCAGAAGTTGATAGAGGTTGGACAGGGCTGTCCACCAGGGAAGGATAGAGGAGAAAGCAGGTAGGGCAGCTGTGCTCCCAAGGCATGGTGAGGGAGGGGAGGGGAATTTTCTGTGGACCATGGGAAAGTCACAGAATTCCAATGAGCCTTAAGCAATTGTATTGGGGAAAGGACCCCAGCAGTGGGGTGAACTGGCAAGGAAGATCTTTGGGGTTGAGGTGGAAGGCACAAAAAGTCAGGCAGAGAGAACATCTCCTTTGTCAGGGAACTGTGAAGTTCAGATCACCACATAAACCTGTGCCACAGCACACAGGCCTCTGTCTGGGAAGGACCACAAAGTGCACTGGCCAAGTACAAAACACTTCCCCTTGTCTTTTAGGGCTTCCCTTCCTTTGCCAGGCTCCTGGAGGGGGAGGCAGAAGGGGAGAGCAGACCATAACCCACCCCCCAACAATTTACCAGCAGGGACCCCTGAACTTTTGGGAGACCTGAGCTGGGGAGAGCAGACAGGAGAGTGACTAGACCTGACAGGACCTTCCCATGCTGGCAAGTGGACAGGACTTACCACAAGATGTTGTAACAGCCAAAGGAGAGTGTGAAGCTAAGGCACTTCCTGTGATGGCTTTGGGGGCCCAAGGGGACTTGGTAGAAAGCAGGGCCAGAAGACATAATGCATTTTCCTGTTTGTGTCCTGTCAGATTGTGCCTGTTCAGTGAATTGACAATATATTTATTGGGCATTTTTTTAAAGAAAAAATGAGACATGGAATCATCCATATATCTCTCCCAGAAGCTTTTGGCTCTAGAGTTACTTAACTCAACAAATGTTTGAGACCAAACAAATCAACTGAACAGGAAAGATTCAGTTAATTAAACTCAGCCTCGTCCACTTAGCAGAAAACTCCACAGCGAACAAAAACAGTGACTACACTTGTGACAACATGGCAATTGCTTCATGCCATAATTTGAAGCAAAAATACAAGACCCAGAAACCTCAGCATATTGAATTATGCATACAGATCAATAATAACTATATCCAAAAGCCAAAAAGAAAGACTGCACAAAGCCATGGAGCTAAAATGTCAAAACAGCTGGTTTTGGAGTGTTAAAAAATATATATATTTATTTTAATTATTTTTTTATTTTAAAAAACTGACTTGATTCTTTAGAAAAGATTTAGATTTAATGAAAACTTAAGAGGGTAGCTAAGTTACTATACAGTTTACACCCAAGTTCTCCTATTATTAGCATCTAGCGTTATTAGGGTTTATCTGATATTTGCACATTATTGACAGCCAAATTACACACTTTACTCATAAAAAATAATGAAATAATGTATTTTGTACTTGCAAGGAATTGGAGAACATTGTTTTAAGTGAAGTAACATAGGAACCAAGAACAATGTACCACATGTTCTCATTTAGTGGGAACTAAACTAAGGATCTGAAAAGACATAGAGAATGGTATAATGAACATTAGAGATTCAGAAAGGAAAGAATGAGAAGGAGAGATGAAAATTCCCCTATAAAGTACAATGTGCACCAATGGGAATGATGGGTACAATAAGAGCTCAGACTTCTTCATCTCTATACAATGCATATATATGCCCCAAAACTACTTGTACTCCCTAAAGCTATTGAAATAAAAATATTTAAATTGGAAATAATTTCAGATTTACAAAAAAGGTTGCAAAATTTTTCAGTGTTCTTGTATACTCTTCACACATTAATGTATGCTTAATATCTTATACAATTACCATAACAACTTTGTCAGTAAAAACCTTCTGCACAGCAAACTAAAAAATCAACAGTGAAAATGTTACCTACGGAAAAGATAACATACTTGTTAACCATATATTCAATAGCCAAAATATACCAAGAAATTCAATAGCAAAATATAACCTAATATCTCAATTTAAAAATGGGCTAAGGACTTGAATAAATATTTCTTAAAAGAAAGCAAACTAAATGGCCCACAGGCATATGAAAAAATGTTCAAGATAATTATACTTTTGGATATATATCCAAAACAATTGAAAACAAGATCTCAAAAATATGTTTACTCCTGTATTCATTGCAAGATTATTCACAATAGCCAATATGTGGAAACAACTTAAGTGTCCATCAGCAGACAAATAGATGTTAAAAATATGTAGTATATAATACAATGGAATGCTATTCAGCCATGTAAAAGAAGGAAAATTTGTAATATGTGACAATATGGTTGAAGCTTTAAGATATTATTCCAACTGAATAATATCTTAAAGCTTATGTGAGGTATGTAAAATAGTCAAATTCATGGAATCAAAGAATGGAATGATGATATTTGGGGGCTGAGAGATGTGAGAAATAAAGATTTACTAATTAATGGTACAAAGTTTCAGTTAAACAAGATTAATAAATTCTAGAAATCTGCTGTAAAGCATTGAACCCATAGTCAAAAATACCTTCTGAATACTGTAAAATCTGCTAGGTAGATACATTTCAATTAGGTGTTTTCACCACAATAGAAAAGAGAGAAAGAAAGAAAGAAATATTAGTACATTACTATCACTAAACTCCAGAATTTATTTGGACTTCATCAATTTTTTTAAAGATTTTTTTTCTTTCCATTATTGCCATCTTTCTTTTCCAGAATCCAGTATAGGGACATTGGATTTAGTAGTCACGTCTCCCCAGTCTCTTCTGGTCTGTAACAGTATCTCACTCTTCTTGTTTAACATGACCATGATAATCTTAAAAAGTACTATCTATATGTCTTGTGAACTCCTTTCATATCTGGGTATGATGGATGATGTTCTCATATTAAACTGGAATTTGGGGTTTCAGGGAAAGTATATCATAGAGGTGAAGTGTATTTCTTATCACATCATATTAGGGTACATGATAGTCACATCGTTTCCTGGTGATGGTAACCATCCTTTGTTAAGGTCATGTTACATGCCTAGTTTCTTCACTATAAATTTGAATGTAGAATTTGAAATGCAGTTGAATTACTACTAGCTATTTCTAAATTGTTTCTTATTTTTTCTTATACTCAAAATATAAAGTTCATTTTAAAATGAACATTATTATTTCAATAATTCAATACCTAAAGTCAGTATAAGGAACAGATGTGGTTATGTCATTATCCCTAATGGTTTAGAAGAAAATGCATCTATCACAAGTACACAAGAGACAGTGTTTCAACCAATTGCATATGTTGAGGCTGACGGAGGAATAATCTAATTATAATTACCTAGGGTTTATATCTCCATAGTCATGGGGACAGATAAAACCCAGGGTTTGGTAGAGATAAAACTATATAGATTAAGCTTTCAGTTTTATATTTGTCTCTCTGAGAATTCTTAAGTACTGGAAATAAAATGCTTTCTTACTGGCACACTCATTGTAATATGCTGCCACTTTTGTTACAAAACTCAAAACTGTTGCTGTCTTAAATAATATATGATCACCAGGAAGGCAAATACCTGAGGTTCATTAATCATAAAAAAAATTTCTCAGTAAGTTAATCACGAGTTTCTGGTTTCAGGTAAGTTCATTTTTTTTTTTTTTGCTGTCTTTCAAATTAGCTTTAAAATATGGAGGTTCATCTTATATAGATTACTCTAAAAATTAAATAGGACTCATTTTATGCCAAGATAAATTTTAATTTTTACTAACAAGACATGAATTGTGTATTAGAATTACATATTGTAGTACAGAAGCTGAAAACAGTGACACTACTAGGGAACAATGGAGAAAAAGCCCAGAAAACTTATGAGATGACTGTTGATATTGAATTTCCCTTGGTTTAGTTTTGATTTGAGTAGAAGACTAACTCTAACCTATTAATGTTATGAAATCCATTTGAAATTGCTAGGACTTAAATATCAAGTTTTCTTCTGAATACTTTTTGTTATTGATGTAAAAAGGGTACCAACTAGCTAGAGCAGTGGTAGTAGGCTCTGGTACTACGGTCAAATGTTGAAGGAGAAGTCATTTGTTAAATGAAGCCCAGGGGTGATGACTCATGCCAGTAATCCCTGTACTTTGGAAGGCTGAAGTGGGATGATCTCTTGGGCCCAAGAGCTCAAAACCAGTCTGGGCAACATGACCTCATCTACACAAACGAATAAAAATAAATAAATTAGCCAGGCATGGTTGTGCACATTTGTAGTCCTAGCTACTTGGGAGGCTGAGGCAGAAGGGTTTCCAGAGCCCAGCAGTTAGTGACTGAGGTGAGCTTTGATTGTGTCACTGCACTCCAGCCTGGGTGACGGAGTGAGACCAAACTTAAGAAAAATAAAATGGTGTGAACTATGAATGTTTAAATGTATCCACCCAGGCCCACTTGCTACTGGATAGAAGCACATGACAGAAGCTCTATGTTGGCGGTTGCTTGTAGTGTATGTAGAGGAAACTCATGGGGCCAGAACCTGGCACTTGTTGTGGGTTAAGCTGAGAAGATGAAGAACAACAACAAAAGAAACATAGATGCCTTTCTGCTGCAGTCTCAGGTCTCCATCTTCATTTTTCTTTACTCACATGAAGGGCATTCATCTCACAGTCTTATTTCTTTTACTTCCCTATCTTCCCCAACTATGTCTCATCATGAAAGAGAGATTTTTTCTTACCGATTATGTAATTTTCACATACAGTCTTCATTGCATCATTCATTTAATTTATATGAAAATATTGTTAGTGACTATGATGTTTTTATTGTTCTTATATATTATATGTATAATACATATATAATTAAATTGTATATGCTATCTGTGTATACACATACATTACAGAAGGGCTGACCTAAAGACATTAATGAACAAGTAGTTAAAATTTAGTTGATTAAATTTATCTAATAAAATAAATGTTAATCAAAATAAAAGTTAAGCAAAATGTCAATAAAAGACTCATGAGAGTACTGTTGGAGACCATGTACACTAATGAAGATTTAAATGGGAGCATCATGAAAATCTCATTGCTAAGATTCTGTAGCAAATGCCCAAGCATTAAGCAAAAGACTTAGACTTTATATATTTTGAGGTTTATTACAATGATTAGATTCTATGGTCATTTAATTGTGTGTTACACCTAGAAAGATAGAAAATGTCAACTTTTTTGTGTCACCATTGGCAATGCCAAGCCATGTACTTGATATTTGGTGTGATTTTTAGATCCATAATATGGTACTTTATGCTTCTGTTCTGCCTCTCTTTTCTGTTTTTAAAATTTATTTTATGCCATGCATTTATGTTTTAGTTCTATATTAATCTCCATTACAAGACCTGAGCTTAAATAATAAAAGAATTACTATATATTTTCTAAAATGATGTATCAAAATCATCCAGAGACCTCATTAAACTGTGGGCTTCACCCAGAGGTTTTGATTTAGAAGGTTGATTATGGGCCTGGAGAATTTGCAATCCTAAAAATTCCCAAGTGAGGACGCTGTTGTTGGTATGGGAACCACACTTTGAGAACTACTGTTCTGTATTACTCTTTGCAGGAACACATAAAACTTCTTTCTTCTTTTTTTTTCCACCTTTCTAGTCAGTTCTTCTCATCCAAAATAAATTTTTGTTTTTTAATCCAACAGGTATCATGATGTCATCTGACCGAAATCAAAGCAGCACACCAATTTTTATTCTCTTGGGTTTTTCAGAATACCCAGAAATCCAGATTCCGCTCTTTCTGGTTTTCCTATCCATCTACACAGTAACGGTTGTGGGGAATTTGGGGATGATAATGATCATTAAGATCAATCCAAAACTCCACACAGTCATGTACTATTTTCTTAGTCACTTGTCCTTTGTAGATTTCTGTTATTCCACTGTAGTTACACCCAAATTGCTGGAGAACTTGGTTGTGGAAGACAGAACCATCTCTTTCTCTGGATGCATCATACAATTTTGTTTTGCTTGTGTTTTTGGAGTGACAGAAACTTTCATATTAGCAGCAATGGCGTATGACCGTTTTGTGGCAGTTTGTAACCCCTTGCTCTATACCACTATAATGTCTCAGAGACTCTGTGCTCTTCTGGTGGCTGGGTCCTACACATGGGGTACACTGTGCTCCCTAACACTCACATATTTTCTTCTTAAACTGTCTTTCTGTGAACCTAGCATCATCAATAACTTTATCTGTGACCACTCTGTAATTGTTTCTGTCTCCTGCTCAGACCCCTATATCAGCCAGATACTATGTTTTATTATAGCTGTATTCAATGAGGTGAGCAGCCTGATGATTATTCTTATGTCATACATGCTTATTTTCATGACTGTTATGAAGATGCCTTCCTTAAGTGGGCGCTGTAAAACCTTCTCTACCTGTGCCTCCCATCTGACTGCCATCACTATCTTCCATGGAACCATCCTTTTCCTTTACTGTGTTCCTAATCCTAATACTTCCAGGCTGATAGTTAAAGTGGCTTCTGTGTTTTACACAGTGATGATTCCGATGCTGAACCCACTGATCTATAGCCTTAGAAACACAGATGTGAAGGACATGTTCAAAAAATTACTTGTCATCAAATTGCTTTGTTACTCAACATAATATTCTGAGACATATTATTTTACTTCTGAAGAAATGATTTGCTGCCCTATAGATTGTCCAATTACTATAGTGCAATTTATGATTTAAAAATTATTTTACTAATGGAGTATCAGTTAATATATCTGTGGCAGAACAACATTTTATGATTATTGATTTTGCATACATCAATGTTTAGTAAAATGGCTATAACCACATGTAAATAAAAAAATTCAATGAATAAAAAATCTTGAATTATCTGTTGTAGTATTTGTAAATTATTTTTAAATGTATGTATGTATACATACTGTAATTTTTATGTGTTTTCAAAGTAAGACAAATATCCAGCTCATCAAAAATGTGCAGACTCAGAATGGTTCCCTGGAATTGCAATCAGGAAGCTCTTTAACAAATGCTTCAGCTTACTATATCTTGTACAGCAGTCAGTTCTTTGTTTTATCTTGAGTTGAATGGCAGAAGTTGATTTTTATTCTTGAAAATTATAGCTTACTGACTAGCAAACAAAATTGAATACAGTATTGTTCTTTCTTGCCTAAATTCATGCTTTATTTTATTCCAAAAAATTGTTTGAGTTATAAATACAGTGTGATATTAGAAAAATAGAGTTACAAAATGAAACCATGTGTGTCTGCTCATTGAAAATTTAACAAGCATGCCATTATAATTCAATGGAAAAAGAATGCTTTCCCTATAAAGAAAAAATTTTTAAAAGCCTTGACATTCATATGGGTAAAAGAAACTTAACTTTTACTTCCCACCATACACAACTATTAACTTGAATAAATCAAATGTATTACATGGCTAAACATAAATTTTAAAAGGACAACATTTTATCATAAAATTAAGAAGCTTTTCATATGTGGGTTGAAATATTTTTAGATAAAATGCAAAAATAATGGTTCAGTAAATATTGATAAAACGAACTTTATCACCATTCCAAGCTTGTAAGAGTTTTTTAATGATGAAAGAAAGTGAAAATGCAAGCCTCATATTGTTAGTAAATATTTGTAGCATAGGTATCTGACAAAGGCTTTGTATGTAGAACATATAAGTAACTCTTATACCCAAAACGAGAAGACATATTATGTAGTTAAGAATGGCTGAAATTTTTGAGCAGACACTTGACAATGAAGATATACAAATTATTTATAAACACAGGAAAATATATTAAGTATTGTTAATCATCAAGAAAGTCAAATAAAACCACAACGAGCTATCAAAGCATACTTATCATGGTGGCTAAAATGAATATGGCTCAGATACCAAGTATTGGTGACAAAATAGAGCAATTGTAATGCTCATACATTTTATATGGAGCTAAAAGGTAAATTGACTTTGAAAATGTGTTGGTAGTATCTTATAAAGCTGCACAGAAACTTCCTGTCCAACCCAACAATAGTTTTCCAAGGTGTTGACCCAAGATAATAGAAATAAAATATGTTTACTTAGGAGAAAATTCTTCTCTCTAGCATATGCAATAATATAGGGAAGGGAAAGAGTAGAGAAAGTAGTGTGTGGGAGGCATACATGAGCTTTACATGGCTCTGTTTTTTTAAAATGTGATTTTTTTAGAAGAGAGAAATTTTTCATCATGAAGAGCTTTTGTTGCAGATTTACCAATGGTAAATAGGGGAAAGAAGAAAATATCTTGTTCAATGTAGACAAACTGATATATACACACATATGTATATATGGAATCATATTCGTGCGTATGTTTATGATATATGGTACTATTATATATATTTGGAAATTTATGTCTTTACCTACATTTTCCTTTGATGACTTTCTTGCAATTTTTACACTACCAAGACTTTGAGAAATGGACTGACAAAATATGACTGTCTTCCCATACAACAGTCCTACTAATATTTAAGGTAGAGATGCAATTTGTTCAGCATAAGCATGCTGAAGAACTGTTGAAATAAAAGGAGAAAGATTAGTAAAGAACCCATTGCAACTCTGAGACTTAAAGAACAAAAGTTTTCATAAGACTTAGCCACCTTATAATTTATTTGTGCTCCCTGAGTGTGGCTCTTCTGGAGTTTTGATTGAAACCTGACAGGCAGGTGGAATTGCTGGATTATGTGGAACGTCTATGTTTGCTTTTTGTGGACCCTCCAAACTATTTTCCATGATGACTACTTATTCATAGCCTGGCAACAGTGTATCAGAGCTTCTTGAAATACTGCATAATCTCGCTTGTATGTGGAATCTAAGAATGTCAAAACTGTAGAAATAGAGAGAATGGTGGTTGCCAACATCTGAAAGAGAGGAGAGATGGAAAGAAGAGAGATGTTGGTTAAAGAGATGGCAAGGATTTACAGGTAGACAAGACAAGTTTTATTTATTGTTGCACAACGTGGTGACCATAGTATAATTTAAAGACAGCCCTGGAAACAACTAGTGATAGATAATCAAGATTTCAAAAAAGGGAAGAGATATTTCTTGGTTAGCTGTCTGTTTTCCACACTGCACACATAGCTCTTTTCCACACAGCACACATTTTACTATTCTTTTAACAAGTTGAATTTCAGTTTTCACACTTGTAAAGGTTTGCTACTGGGAAAACAATAAATCCAGCAATGCTTTGTAGACACACAAGAATTTACTGACAAACTGAAAATAAAAGAATCCTAAAACTTTCTTCTTTTTTTAAAAATTTCCTTGAGGTGTAAACTTAGGTTATTTATTTGAGACCTTTCTAATTTTTGTAATGTAGAAATTTCCCACTATAAACTTCCCTCTTAACAATGCATTTTGTTAATTTTTAGTCCTTTTAGGAAATGTCACACTGCTTTCCATAGAAGCTGAACTAGCCTGCACTCCCACCAATGGTATAGAAGTGCTCCCTTTACTCCACACTTGCACCAGCATCTGTTATTTTTTAGACTTATTAATGATAGTCATTTTCACTGGAATTAGGTGGTATCTTATTGTAGTTTTGATTTGCATGTCTCTGATGATTAGTGAGGCTGAGCAAAATTTCATGTGTTTGTTGGCTGCTTGTGTGTTATCTTTTGAAAAGTATCTGTTCACGTACTTTGTCCATTTTTTACTGGGGTTGTTTGTTTTTTCCTTTCACTTTCTTTGAGTTCCTTACACATCTTGAATATTAGGCCTTTGTTGTATAATTTGCAAGTATTTTTTCCCACTCTGTGGATAGTTTCTTTACTCTTTTGATGGTGTCTTTTTCTGTGCAAAAGCTTTTCAACTTGATGAGGTCCTATTTGTCTACCTTAGCTTTTATGATTTACTTTTGGGGACTTGGTCAATAATTCATTGCCTAATCCAATGTGAGCATTTGGGTATTTCCTATGATTTCTTTTAGGATTATCCCAGCAATTCTCCTCCTGGGAATATACCCAGAGAAAAATAAATAATTCTACAAGCAAGACACCTGCACATGAATGTTTATTGCCACACTATTTACAATAGCAAAAACATGGAATCAATCTTACTGCCTGTTGAAAGTGTACTGGATAAAGAAATGTGGTTCATATACATAATGGAGTACATGTTGCCATAAAGAAGAACAAAATCATGGATTTTCCAGCAAACTGAAGACCATCAAACTGAGTGCTCAATCACAGAAACAAAGAATTGAGTACTATATGTTCTCACTTGTAAGTGGGCCCTGAACAACTAGTCACATTAGCACAAAGGGAGGACTCAGTAGTCTCTGGACACTACCAAGGAAGGAAGGAAGGGAGGAGGCTGGAGGACTGGTTACCACACAAAGGGTACCTGATCCCTTCCCAGGAAATTGAGGACCAGTTAGAAGCCCAATCTTTATCTGCATGCAGCCTAATTATGTAGTTAAGCTTCACTTGTACACCAAATATTTATAATAATAAAAAACAATGTTTTTCTTAGATCCT
The DNA here is from genome assembly GCA_963574415.1 of Tarsius wallacei. Taxonomy (NCBI): domain Eukaryota; kingdom Metazoa; phylum Chordata; class Mammalia; order Primates; family Tarsiidae; genus Tarsius; species Tarsius wallacei. Next base: position 18,215 of record CAUYQG010131685.1, read on the forward strand.
TTATGGGTTGTATTTTTATTGTTGCTTGTGTCAACATATTGATTGATGGATGGATGAATGGATGGATGAATTGATGGATGGATGGATGGATACATTGTTTTCTCATGAACATCTTGCTTAGCATTCACATATTGTGGAATTTTTCACTTTTGCCATTGTTATTGGATTTTTAGTTTCACATCATTGCGATTATTAAAATACCTGAGATGATTTAGTCCTCTTAAATGAATCAAGACTTGCTTTGCAGCTAACCATATGATATGTCCTAGAGAGCATTCTCTATGTGATTGAGAATGATATGACCCTTCTCTTAAAACATATACAAAAACAAAAATAAATTCAAAATGGGTGAAAAAAATCCCATGTAAAGCCTGAAACTATAAAACTTCTAGAAGAAAACATATAGCCAATAAGCTCCTTGATGTTGAATTTAGCAATGATTTTTTAAAATTGACACCAGAGGCATAGACAACAAAAACAAGAAAAAGGTAGACAAATAGGACTACGTTAAGCTAAACGTTTCTGCACATAAAAAAAGAATAAGAGTGAAAAGGTAATCTATGATATAGATAAAATATTTATAAATCATATATCTGGCTAAATGTTATTGTAAAAAACATACAAAAAACTCATGCAGCTCAATTGCACAAAAACTAAAACAAAACAAAAAAATTAAATAACTTGATTAAGAAAATGGGCAAAGGACTTGAATAGACATTTTAAAAAAAATAAGACATGGAAATAGCTAATGGGAATATGAAAATATGCTCAACATCACTAATCATCAGTGAAATACAAATCAAAGTCATGAAAGATACCACCTCACATTTGTCAATATGACTGTTATCAAAAAGTCAAAGATAAGTGTTGAGGAGGACATGGAGAAAAGGGAACCACTGCAAATTGTTGGTGGGAATGTAATTTGGTAATAGTCATTATCAAAAATGGTGTGATGGTTATTCAAATAATTAATAGTATATTTACCATATTATTCAGCAATCTCACTTCTGAGTATATATTCATAGAAAAGTATATCCATTCCATTGGCAACAATAAAAAGATATCTGCACTCCCATGTTCATAGCAGCATTACCTAGTAGTCAAGATGTGGAAACAACTTAAGTGTACATCAGTAGATGAATGGATAAAATAAATGGCAAATATACTCAATGGAATACTAAACATACTTTAAAAAGAAGAAAAATATGTTATTTGCAACAAAATAGATGGACCTGCAAGATATTATGCAATTTACCTTTCAAAAAAATTATTGCAATGGAAATATTGGTCTGCAATAATATTCTATTTTCTACATGAGGTAAAAGACAATGATTTTCCAATAGAAGAAGTCAGAAGACAATGACTTATGCAATTGAACTGGTAAAGAATATAATTGTAGAATTATAATATTTTGCTCAAAAAATAATTTCCAAAAATAAAGACGAAACAAAAAATGTTCAGACCAAAAAATTTTTGAAAAGTCTTCTGTACACTTACAGTAAAATAAATTACAAGAGGAGTTCTTCAAACAGAAAGAAGCCAGGTGGATCTTGGAGATTACTGTAGACTATGGAAAACTCAACCAAGTAGTAGCCCTTGAGCAGATAAGGTTTAAAATATATGGTATGCAACCATCAACTTGTGGAATGTACTATTTTTCTTTCTAATTTTAAAAAATCAGAAAAAATTCTGTGAATTGTTTTCATGAGACGAATAAAAGTATTTCCTTAAAATTTTGCCTAAGGCTAGTTAACTCTCTAACCCTCTGTCATAAAGTACTTTGAGAAGATTTAGGCCACCTGCACCTAATACAAAACATCACACCAGTGCATTCCATTGGCAACAGCATAATAATCATACAGAATAAACAAAAGGTGGTTAGTATGCTGGAGGTCTTCATAAGATACAGTGGATATAAGAGGTTTAGGGATCTGCCACATCAATGATATGGTTAGAGGTGATGTAGTCACAGGCATTCCAGAATATACTTTCCAAAATAAATGACACATTTTGTATTCTGTAGGCCCCACCAGAAGTGAAAACGCAGAGGTTTTCAAAGACCTTTTAAGATTTTAGAGACAAGAAATTCTACACCTAGTAATATTGCTTCATCTCTTATACGAAGTGTGGCAGACTGACCAGAAGGCAGGTTTACCACCTCCCAATGTATATGTCCTTGTGTACTCCACTCGCACAGTGTGTGGTAGAACCTGTGACTTGCTTCTTTTTAGTTTTATTTTTGAGTCAGGGTCTCACTCTGTTACCTAGGCTGGAGTGTAGTGGCATGCTCATGGCCACCACAGCCTTGACCTGCTGGGCTCAGGTGATCCTTCCACCTCAGCCTTCCAAGTAGCTGGAACTACAGGTGCATGCTACCATACCTGGTTAATTTTTTTATTTGTTGCAGGGATGATGTCTCACCAAGTTGCCCAGGCTAGACTTGAAACCCTGGGCTCATCAGACAACCCTCTCGACTTGACCTCCGAGAGTGCTTGGATTACAGGCTTGAGCCACCGTTCCTGGCCTGTGACTTACTTCTAAACAAGGACATACAGCAAAGGCAATGGAAGTCCATTTCCTTGCTTAGGTAATGTTATATAGCAGGGTAAAAATTTGCATATGTAATTAAGAAACAGCTGATTTTGACTTAATTAAATGGAATTTAATCTGAGTTGGGCTTGGTTTAATCATAGAATGGACTGGTCCCTTCTTTAAATTAGAAAGATGGTCTCCATTTCTGGCTTCCAAAAAGTTTCTACCATGTTGTGAGAGGGCCTGTGGAGACAGCCAGGTAGCAAGCTGGCTTTTAGGATCTGAGAGTAGCTGCTGACAAGTAGCCAGCAAGAAAAGGGGTCCTTAGTATAACATCTGCAAGGTGAATTTTGTCAACCACTTGAGGAGCTTGAAAGGGAATCTTTCCCCAGCCCAGCCTCTGATGGGATTGAAGCTCTGACTGCCAGCTTAATGGCAGCCTAGTAAGACTCTGGAGAATACAGAAAACCCAGCTAAGTTGTGCTGTGACTTCTTTCCTATAAAAACTGTGAGTTATATTTTATTATTTTACTTTAATCAACATGTGGCTCATGGCTGTAATTACAGTGGGAGGCTGAGGCAGGAAGATTGCTTGAGACCAGGCGTTCAAGACCTGCCTAGGCAACAAAGCAAGACCTTGTCTCTGAAAAAAAAAAACAAAGAAAGAAAGAAAAAAAGAAAGGAAGGAAGGAAGGAAGGAAGAAAAGAAGGAAGGAAGGAAGGAAGGAAGGAAGAAAAATGTAGCCAGGCGTGGTGGCACGTGCCTGTAGTCTCAGCTACTTGGGAAGCTGAGGCAGGAGGATCACTTGGGTCAGGAGTTCAAGGCTATAGTGAGCGAGAATTGTGCCACTGCACCTCAGCATGAACAGAGTACATCTCAAAAAGAAAAAAAAATTAAGTGTATTTATTTAAGCCACTGAGTTGATAGTCATTTGTTATACATCCCCAAAATTAATATAAGTGACATAGAAGACTGCCAGTTTTGAATGATTCTAGGATTCTGGTGTAAAAATTGGCTCCACAGATGGTCCAAGTTGCAGAGGTGTCAATGGAAGCTCATGCCAATCTCCATGGGAAAAAGCAGTGCAGGTGTCTGGAACTCTGAAACAAGTTCATGTCATCTACAATAAAAAATTAAATGTCCTGTGATAATTGCCTCTGTTGGTTAGGGTCCCTGGTAGAGAGCCAGGCAAGTGTCAGTCAGGCTGTCAGGAGTCCAGGGAGAGCTCAAATGGAACTAATTATGGAATATTTAGGTGTAGTGAAACCAGTGAATTGTTTAGCACCCAGTGATTTTAGAGAACTAAAATGCTTGCAAAATACATTTGTTATTTGAAAGAAGGTGTGACACAAATATATTTCATGACTTAATTGTAACAATATAAGATTGGAAGAGTGATGTGCTCATATTTAGAAGAAAACACTTATTAGTTTCAAAGAAGTAAATCAATAATGTCAAGGACAATGGTGATTATTTTAGGTTTAAAAAATGCTAGAATGTACACACTTTTTTATCTATCTCCACACAGATATAATATATAGAATTTTTAAAAGACAGTAAATGTCAACAGCAGTTTTCTGTTAATTGTTGCATCCTCACTGATTTGTTGTTTCCTTTGTTTTACTGTTGTTACCTTGTTTTCTGAGTGAATTTGTATGTTTTCTATAATAAAAATTCGAACATAAATTAATGAAGTAGGCTTGATGAGGCATTGTCTCTGGTGATTTAGAAGAAATTGCACACTTGCAAGATTCCACAAAGACATTTAATCTAATATCTGACTTTGTGTTCTAAAATTAAGTAGTCAGTAAAGATTCTCTAGGGTCTAAATCCCCAAATCATGGAGGCATTATGATCCTAGAAGTCAGAATCCATTTCCAAAGTGCTCTCTCTCTCTGTGTGTGTGTGTGTTTTTGAACACTAAGAAAGAAATGTATTTATAAAACATTAAATGAAATCTATTGTGGACTCCTGGTATATTTACCAAGATTTAATGTTTTAAGTAAAGCTTGAATTCTGAATGGAAACTGGAGACTATTAATAAATAAGCTTTTTCAGGTAAGTTGGTTTCAAGACAGTGACATCTTGTTATTATCTTGTGTTACCTTTCACTTGTGTTATCTTTCACTCATATGACGGATATTGAAGTTCAGCAACACTTAAATTAGGAAAGTCTAGATTAGTTGAGATGCTAGAATCTACTAAGTCTGTCTTACCAGGGGCTCAGTATTCTGAGCTCTCATCTTTCTTCTCTGGGGTATCAATATTGATTTTTGATTTTAGAATATCCACAATGTGGCTAGCACAATACAGTCATACTGAATTTTTAAAAAATAAAATAATAAAATCTAGGAACCTCTCAAAATCTTGTAGAAAAATAATAACAAGCATAAAGTAACAGTGAACAGAATATATCATGACATTTTGATTTCCTGATATTGGCAACAAGTATACCAAGAATGTAGGAGACATTGATGGAATAAAAAGAGGACATTACTTTGTGATAGTGGTTTGCATCTAATGTTGCATCAGTGGGCTAAAAAAAGAGGATATATTAGGTAAAAAAATCAAATAAAACAAAAAATACATGAGCATGTATTATGCATTATAAACTGAGAACACTGGCATGATTAAAGAAGACTGAACACTGGACAATAGCTAGGTTAAGGTTTTAGGTAAAACTAAGCAGATAAATTTAGAATTGATAAATTAGGTCATAGAGAAAATTGAAGTTTTCATAGCCTGAGGGATGAAGAAATTGATGATCTTACTGTGTAAGGTAGGAACATTGCAAGGAAGTGGGCTGTGCCTTTGCTACCACAATCTACCAGAGTAGTGATGGTTGTTTGGTAGATTTGCCATAGACACAAAGCTGAGATGAGAAATAGAGGACCAGAGAGAGTCAGATAATGATGAGAAAGTAAAGGAGAAAATGGAGACCATTTACTAAAGGATAGTTACTAATGAATTAATACTTACATGCCTGAGAATTATGTATTATTTTGTCACTATTCTCATTTTATTGATTAAAAAGCTGATGCTAAGAAAATTTGTGTAATTTATGAGAGATGAAAAAGCAAGTGACAAAGCTTGAAATTGAAATTAAATCTTTGTTTCCTCAGTCCATGCTTCTTTCACTATGTTGACCTGTCATGAATTGTTTGCCACTCACCTGTCCATTTCCTTTTCCTCATGAAGGGAATATATTTTTGAAATGTCAGAAACAGCATTTCACTAAGAAAGAGATAGCATTAGTTCTTTCTTACCTTAAGGTGGTCAGACAAAACTCAAATCGTGTCTTTGTTTATGGGATTCGTACTATTACCTTTTATTAACTAGAACACTTCAGAGTTGTGCTTGGTGTTGGCTCAGTTGATTTTTTTTTCTTTTTGAGTTAGAGTCTCACTCCTTCACGCAGATTGGAGTACAGTGGCACAATCATGGCCACACCAGCATTAACCTTCTGGGCTCCGGCAATCCTTCCACCCCAGCCTTCCAAGTAATCAGTACTATAGGTATGCACTAATAGGCCTGACTAATCTATTTTATTTTACTTTATTTTATTATTTTATTGTATTTTATTTTTTTGAGACGAGTTCTTGCCAACTTGCCCGGACTGGTCTCGAACTCACGGGCTCAGGCAATCCACACACCTCTGCCTCCCAAAGTGCTGGGATTAAAGACTTAGCCACCGAGCCCAGACAGTTGATTTTTTTTAAAGCTTAATTCGATTAAAAATACTTTTGTGGTTATAAATTGCTTGTAAAATTTAGATGCTTGTATTTTTTCTAAATAACATTTTCAAATATAACAAAAATTAAATGATTCAAAACAAGGTAATCACATATTTAATCAAAACCCTCTACATTACCTAGAGTGGCAATGTTCTAATCTGCAGAAATGTTGAGGATGATTATGTAACCACTGGCGATTATTATCATATTCTTTATGCTCTAAAGAAAATAGAAGGCATAGACAAAACATCTTTTATGTTACTTTCCAAATCAAAAACTCTATGAGTACCTAATAAAATGATATGCAAGTTACCAGATTAGAAAATAATAATAAAAAATAAAAAATAAGGACCGCAGGTTTGAGACCAGCCCAGGAAACTTGGCAAAACCTCGTCTCTACAATAAATAAATAATAAAAAATTAGGTGGGTGTGGTAGCTTGTGCCTATAGTTCTGGCTACTTGGAAGACTGAGGAAGAAGGATGGCTGGAGTCCAGCAGGTCGATGCTGGGGTGACTGTGATGTGCCACTGCAGAGTAAGACTCCAACTCAAAATAATAATAATAACATTGATAATAATAATAATGAGTATGTCAAGAGTATTAGTGTCACAAAGTGAGAAATCACTTAACTAGGAAGGAAGACAAGGGAGTAAGGACATGTGTCAAAAACGCTGCCTCATCACTTTACCATGTTGCTGTATAATTTTTTAAACAATAAGCAATGATTGCAGCATAAAGAAAGAATCAACAGAAATGTTGAAATATACAAGAGTATATTTCCTTCTATGTCCAAGTATATTATTTAAGTGAAAAATTTCCTGTGGTAACACACCAAGACTATCTTTCCTGTGATACTCAGGTTGGACATCTACCATATAGCTATGGCAGTAAATGCTCCTCTAAAACTGTGCTTCTCCTGATCCTTCCTCTATACTATTTAGCACTAAATTTTCAATAATCATTTTATTACCACTGCTAAAAAGCACAGACCTTCAGAATGATGAAACAGTGATAAACACTTTTTCCAAAATGCTATAGAAGGGTTTTCTATCTAATGTAAATAAAAATACAGTAGTCTTTCCTTATCTGCAGTATTGCTTACAAGGTTTCAGTTACCCATGGGCAACAGTGGTACAAAAATATTGAAGGGAAATTTCCAAAAATAAACTACTCACAAGTTTTAAAATGTGTGTCCTTCTGATCAACTTGATCAAATCTCACATTATGTTCCATCCTACCTAGGACATGAATTGACCCCTTTGTCTGACAAAACCCATATTGTAGATGCTAGCTGCCCCTTGGTCACGTAGATATTGTCTCTTTCATCAGATCACCTCTTAACGATGAAAGAAAGGAAAAAAATATATATAGCTCAATTTTCATGGTATTATGATGTCTATGTTCAAGTGACCCTTATTTTACTTAAGTGCCTTAAAAAGGCAAAAGTAATGATGGTGTCACGTTGTGATTACTGTTTTATTTTATTGTTATGTATTGTTGTTAATCTCTTACCATGCTTAATTTATAAATTAAATTTTGTGAATTTGTATGTATAGGAAAAAAAATATAGTGTATATGGGGTATGGTGCCATTTATGGTTTCAGGCATTCACTGGGGTCTTAAAACATATGCTCCACAAACAAGGAAGGATTATAGTACTCCTACTTCTGCCTGTGAGGATCAACTTCAAAACCTAGCTCATCTCTTACAAGCTGTGTAACCTTAAACAAGTTTCTTAACTTATATATGCCTCAGTTCTTTTATATGAAAAATATGGAGTTATGTGTTGTACAACACATCATGTTATCTGGAAATCTAAATGAATATGTTTTAATGTTTAAGCACAATTCCTAATACACGGTAATTATTACACAAGTGTATAATTATTTTTTTATCAATATTTTAGATTTTCTTCAACAATCATTATGTCAGCAGAGGGAAATCAGAGCTCTGGAGCCACTTTTACTCTCTTGGGCTTCTCAGAATATACAGACCTGCAGGTGTCCCTGTTCCTGGTATTTCTGACCATCTACACAGTCACAGTGGTGAGAAGCCTGGGCATGACCATGATCATGATCATCAAGATCAACCCCAAACTCCACATGCCCATGTACTTTTTCCTTAATCACTTGTCCTTTGTTGATTTCCATTATTCCACCACAGTTATACCCAAACTGCTGGAGAACTTGGTTGTGGAAGACAGAACTATCTCCTGCACAGGATGCATCATGCAATTCTTCTTGGCTTGTATATTTGCAGTGGCAGAAACATTCATGTTGGCAGTGATGGCCTATGACCGATATGTGGCAGTGTGTAACCCTCTGCTCTACACAGTCGTCATGTCCCCAAAGCTCTGTGCATCATTAGTGGCTGGGCCCTACACATGGGGCATAGTCTCTTCCCTGACACTCACCTATTTTCTCTTATCATTGTCTTTTTGTGGGTCTAACATCATCAATAATTTTGTCTGCGAGTACTCTGTCACTGTCTCCTGCTCTGTCCCCTACATTAGCCAAGTGCTTTGCTTTGTCATTTCTATATTCAATGAGGTGAGCAGCCTGGGAGTCATCCTGACTACTACATCTTCATCTTTGTCACTATCATAAAAATGCCTTCTGCTGTTGGGCGCCAAAAAGCTTTCTCTACTTGTGCTTCCCACCTGACTGCCATCACCATTTTCCATGGAACTGTTCTGTTCTTTTACTGTGTACCCAACTCCCAAAATTCATGGCTCATAGTCAAAGTGGGTTCTGAATTTTATACAATCATCATCCCCATGCCGAATCCTTTGATCTACAGCCTTAGGACAAAGATGTGAAAGAAAGTGTCAGGAAGTTTATGAATCACCCAACACAATTTTTTGAAGACATATATCCCCAAACGGAATTTGATGTACTATATTGAGTCATCTTCAATGATTCTAGTAGAGACAAGGGTTCATATTATTTAGACAATTCACTAGTCAGATTGTAAAATCTATTGTAATAAACTGGCTATTGGCTATCTGATTTTTATCCATTTCAATGTTTAGCAATGTAGCTGTGAAACATATGTGATACAACACAAGTGTTGTGGGCAGAATGTTGTCCCCCAAAATATTTATGTCCACCCAAAGTCTTACAGGTGAACTTATCTGGAAATAGTCTATTTGCAGATATAATTAAGGCAAGAATTGAAATGAGATTATGGTGGATTAGGGTTAGCCCTAAATCCAAAGAAAATGTCTTTGCAAAAGACAGAAAAGACAGGAAAGAAGGCCTTGTAAAGATAAAAGCCGATTGGCAATTTGCTACTAAAAGCCAGGAAGAGAGGAAGGATTATTTCTTAGTGCCTTCAGAGGGAGCTTAATTTTGTTAGCAACTGGTGTCAAAAACTGTGAGAAAATATATTTCTGTTGCTTTAAACTGCCATATTTATGGTAATTTGTTGTGGCAGGCTTAAGGAATTTATGAAACAAGTATATATCAGACCATAAAACAAATTTATTGTTTTATATATCTGCATGGTAAATCATTTTAAAAATATTGTTTAATTCTAGTTTAGCAATGAGAATGTCAGGGTTACAGAAAAACTCTGAAGAGTCATAGCTGAATACAAGTGTACCTGTGGAAGAATAAGCCATGACAGGCTGGGGCACAGTCTCCAAGATTCTATCAAGTAAAAATGCTGATTTTATGTGAAGTTCCTGAAATATTACCAAGGGAACACAAAATTTAAGATGCAGTTATTAATCTCAGAAATCTCACAGACTGATGAGTCAAATTTGATTCTGTAAATTCTATACAAAGACAGAGCTGATATAATAATGCATTTTAGAAATAATTATTACTTTGGTTTTTAATGCCAATCATCAATTCACTATATATTTGCTTATGTAGAATAATTTTGTTTTCTAGGCAAGTGTGGCATGGTTGTCATTGTATTAGTTTGACTATCTTCTAAATTTTTGATTATTCATATATTTGATTTAAACCAGTGACTGGCTTTTTTAAAAAATCAAAATTTGATCTCTGTTTATATCTGGTTAATTATGAATTGTGACACACAAGTTTCCCAAGCACTTGCACTATGTAGACACCTGATATGGTTGCTTCATATCACCTTAGTAATCAAATATTGTTTTCCTAAAGTTAATATACTCATGTCAAATAAAACTTTTAACTTCATTTTTTTATTATAGAGGTATACCACCAAACCTATATGTGAGTGGGCAGATGATTTAAAAATATAAAATAAATTGAAATTTTATTCTTAATTTTTCTTATTTTAGACCAGGGATCACACACATCTTTACCACAATTCTGACCAATTATCATATATTGTATCATGCATTTTCCGGATAGTGTGACTCAAAGTTTGTTTACTCTGAGAAATAAAATAAAAGCATTCAATTTTAGTTACATCACAAATTATGTGGAGTTTTGTGCGTGTGTGCATGATAATTTTAAGAATGTTAAAAACTGTTTAAGCTCAATTTAGAGATCTTTTACATTTGAGATTAATTCTAATTTCAGAAAATTTTCCAAGTTTCTCTAATATTTTAATTATTATTTTAGACAATTTTGGTTCACTTGAACTACCTTCTCTCAGAAACCCAAACTTGTGGGGTTCTGGGTATAACTAATTAATGATGTCTCTGGATTAGAAAGATACTGGTTCATCACAATGGAAGAAAGGTGTTTGCAGCTTGGGTTAAGTATCAGAATACTTGCCAGTAATGAACATATTTTTGGCAAAATTGCATTTGACGTTGTCCAAGTGATAATTTGATTTACTGGAAAGATTAAAATAATATATCACTTCCAGCATCTCTAGAGTATAGCACCTCAAATTTGTTTAGGTTTCAGGAATAATTATGCACGCTTCACAGGAAAAGAAACCTGAGATATGAAAATACTCTGCAAAATATCTGTGAAAATATCTCTGCAAGCTGTATACTCTTGCTTTCTATATTAATGACTTCATCAAAAATTCTTATATTAGTTGTCCTCTCTTAATACTATAAAGGATCATTTTTAAAACCTTCAGAATAGGCTAACATTCTGAAGACACAGAAAGAAAAATAAGGGAAGCATTAACTACATTAAAGTTAGAACACATGATGCCATTAACACATTGAAAAGAGAAATCTGAGAATGAAAGAAAAATTTTGCAACATACTTAACTGACAAAAGGTCAATATGCAAAATATAAAGATATCTATAAAAATTAATTAGAAAAAGAAAATAAAATGGGGGTAATATTGAAAAAAAATGTGAAACAAACCATTTTCTGTTTATCCTTGAGTATTATATGAATAATATTTTCTGTTTATATCATGATATGAAGAATTGTGTCAAATCACTGTTCTAGTGAAATTTATGTACATTCATACAAGAAGAAATATATCACAATGCTCAGCCTAAAATTACAACAGCCTAAATAGACATAAAGTAAGTGTTTAAGATATGTTACACTCATACAATCTGATTTAGCCAGAACAGAAATAAACTACTTTTAGTGCAATGGCACCAAAATTTGCAAAATTCTACTACACATAGAGTAATTTATGGTGAATATTTTTGTATTCTATTTGTTTTATCTCACACAACTACTTACATATATAACATACTCTTTTGATCAAATTTTTTAAATGAAAATATCAGCACATCAGTGGATATATTGTGTATGAAAATTCTATTTGTTCATCCAAATTTTGGAAATACATATTCCAGTTTTTGCATATTTTTGTAATCATAATAATTAATTCCAGGAATAAAGCAGGTATTATACCATTTATATATCATAAAGTTTAGAATTGTAAGTTGATTTAGCTGGGCTCGGTGGCTCAGCCTGCAATCCTGTGCTTTGGAAGGCTGAGGTGAGTGGATTGCCTGAGTCCGTGGGTTCGAGACCCACCTGGGCAACTTGGTGAGACCTCAGTTCTACAATAAATCAAACAAAAAAAAATTAGCCAGGTGTGGTAGCGCGCGCCTTTAGTTCCAGCTACTTGGAAGGCTGAGGCGGAAGGATCGCTGGAGCCCTGTAGGTCGAGGCCGAAGTGGCCGGAAGTGGCCACTGCACTCCAGTCTGGGTGACAGAGTGAGACGCCAATTCAAAAAAAAAGTTTATTTGCATAATCTTTGCTTTCTCTTTAGCTGGATGTGTGTATCTCTCTGTATATTTGGTTGTTCTCTGTAATTGATGCAATTAAAAATCAACCACATACTCAGACCTGAGCACATGGGTGTAACTTTACAGGAATAATGGATATTGCAACTAATTTCATAAACAAATCAAAACATGGAAATTGTAACTTACTACATATTTTTGTTATTGTTTTTTTGTTTGCTGAGGAAAAAACACTCCAGAGCTTAGTGGCTAAAAACAATTTGTTATTTCTCACCATTTTGTGTGTTAACTACATGGTTCTACCTCCAGTCTCACTTGGGTTTACTCATGTTGCTACAATTACCTCGGGACTCTGGTAGGCCCAAAGCTTCCAAGATGCCATCATTTGTTTGTTAGGTGACTTGTTGCTGGCTATTAGCTGTGGTGTCTCAGTATTTTCCAAGTATTCTCTCATCCACTTGTAGGTTACACTGGCTTTCTTATGTAGTGATCTCAGAGAAATGTTCAAAAATAAAAGTTGGAACTTTAAGACACCTTCATACCTCAATTCAGAAAGTTCATATCACTCCCACATTTTTCTAGTCAAGCAAATCACGATTCCAACTTAATGGATTCATCCCTATGTTTGCTAGTAGAAGAATATCTTCCTTGGGAGATATGGCCTCTACACTACTAGAGTTCATGCTTTCATTTAAGGGAAGCAAAGATTTAGCTAGTGGATCATCAAGGGTGATAAGTAAAAGAGTCACCCCCATTTACATTTTGAACCCATAAATTCTGGATCTCATAAACCACTGGAGAAACAGCAATGCATATTGGTTGCAGATTTGTTGCACTCCATTCCTCTAAAGTATTGCCACAGAACTTATTCCATAAGTACATTTCTAAAAGTGATCCCAATATTGTAATAAAACTTTCTGAATTTTAAATACTAGAATAATTTTTGTTAACTGCTGTCTTTTGAGGTTACTCCAGAGCAGAATATATATTCACTTCTGTGTCATGCCAGCATATCATGGAGAACCATCTGGAAATAAGGCCCTTATGATTTTTGCCATATTTAGGTTGTCATAGGGATATCCCATGAGGTATGAGTTCAGACTGAGAAGGAGGAAACAATACAGCAAGAGTATGAACCATTTGAACCACTTCAAATGGGCATTTGAAACACTTGATCATGTAACTCACTTGTTTCTAGGAAGAGAAGTACTGTTGGATGCTGTGTATGCCTAACTTTATACATTAGTAGGATGTTCATGATGGGAAGTGCAGTTCGCATGGTACTTGGTGGCTATTTTCTTTTCTTTTTTTTTTTTTATTGTGATATTAAGGGGTACATTTAAGGGTCAGGTACACAAATATGTCTCATTCAGGCACCCTTGTTTGTAAGAAATGTCCCCCCATCCCCAGACAGGTATTTACTGCCATGAATTGCTTCCCCTATCCCTCCCACCCCCCCATCGTTTCCCACCACTGTCAGTCATTTTCCTGTGGTAATACGTTGGATGATCAAGGTCTACCATATGAGTGAATGTCATTCACCTTCTTTTTCATTGAGGATACTGGCAACCAATTTAGAATTTCTTTCCATCCTAAGCCATCATTCTGTGACTCACATGTCCACTTGAGTATAACCCACCCAATAATCATATATCTTCACTTCTTGTTTTCTAATAATTGAATCTATTCCATCTTAGCCACCTAAGTCCATGGTCACACTAGCTGACCTTGTCATCACTTATACCATTTCTAAAACCAGTAATTCAAATATTCCACAATAGGATCACAACTACTTTTATCAGTTTACTTGTTGAACTCCACCACCACAAACATCTTTGACTTTACTGCAATTACCAGTCCACTGACTCTTATACTTTCTCTTAAGTTATCAGTCTTCTTTTAAATGCTCCTCCTTTCATCCAGTTTAGATAAGAGATCAACACTTGCCAATACCTTAAACTCCCCTCTGGTTAGCAAAACCTTAATTCTGGATGAAACCAACATTTTTCATGACCACACATCAAAGGCAAGGAGATACTTGCAACCTTCTATCTACTTAATAGTTAATCGTAATGAACCTCAAATGGACCCCACAGTTTCTAGCAATCCCATCACATTTTCCTGGTTAATTCATTCTACAATGACTATTTTAAACTTTTTTCCACTTCCTAAATCCTATGGTCTCCTTCCTCCCATCTTTTTCAATTTCATGGAGAAAATAATTATCAGTTAGGAACCATCATCTTTCTACTAGTCTGAATGCAAACTTATATCCCCTATTTTCCTCTATTAATAAAGTTACAATAAAAGAAATATCCTACACATATCCGAGATTAATCTTTTAACAGCATTTTGAAGTTCATCTTTTTCTGCCTTCCTAGAATCTTTATTATCAATTACTCTGATTTCCCTCTACTCCAGCATTGGCATTTTCCTTTCATTGAATTTGTTTCTCACTGATTTTTAAACATGCATGAGTCATTTTCATTAAAGACAAACACAACATCCTCACTACATAGTTCCCTAGGACCCTCCTTACCTGCCTTGAGAGCTATTAGAACTCACCATCTCCGTATCTGCATGCCACACAATTCCAGCTTTAAAAAAATCTCATCAGTCTACTAAAAGCTGTCCCTGAGGACATCAATGATTTTTAAAAATCCTGAATCCAATAAAAATGTTTTAGATTTCATTTTATTTGAAATCTCAGCAGTATTTGACATTGTTGATCAATTCCTCCTTTCTGAAACATTCTTCTCTTGGTTCTCCATGACAGAAATCCAAGCTTCTGATTTTCTTTCTTCCTTTCTAGTCACCCTTGATCTTCTTTAAAGATTCATCTACCTCTATCAAGCCATAAAATGTCAGCGTTCAAGGGGCAGTCCCAGGCCAGTGCTTCTTTCACAATATTCTTTTTAGCTTTAAGAGACCTAATTTGTGCAGTATTGGTTTCATTTGACATCTAAACAAAGATGGCCCAAAAACTTCACCTTCAGCTGAGACAGTTTTTTTTAGTTCTAGACCAAAATTTGCAGTTGCACAATTGACATTTCTTTTTGACTGTGCTCAAAACACCTCAAATTCACTTATAAACTCATATTCTTCACCCCAACTGGATCCCCCCCCCTGTTTATTGGTATATTGGTATATATTTCAGAGAATGGAGCAATACTTTTAGTTATAAACCTAGGGGTCATTATAGGTAGCTCCCTTAAATTCCTTGCAATGAATCTGTAACGAAATCCTGTCAATTTTATCTCCCAACGAAACTTCAACCCATACCACTTTGTTTTTTCTATCTTAACCTTTTAGCAATTTTAGCTGATTATGTTTAATGTGTCCTTTCCTAAGAAGGTTATCAATTCCATGAAGGTCATGTATCTGGTTTTACAACATTGCAACTTAACATCTAACATAGTGCCTGGCATATAATATGTGGTCAAAAACACGTGGTAAATAAGTGACCAGAAATGTAGTAATTTGACAGAATAATATATCAAAAGAATGCAGAATAATCAGGTTTCTTTCTCACTAGATATGTTAACTTCTCTGGAATTTGTTTCAAAGTTAGATCCATTTTGAAAAAAAAGTCATACATTGCATAAATGAAAAGTCATTTAGATAAAGTTTAAGTGAAAGATAACTGCTACATTTCATAAGCAAAATTATAAGGGTTTGTGACATATTTTTTGAAGTTAAGTCATTCATGAAATAAATTAATAGCAAGTGGTAAATGATGCGCTAAAATAAATTAACAAATGTTTCTAACTGCTGAACTTCACAGGTGTATCAGACAATAATATACCATTTGCTAACCACTGTTAACCAAACTGAACTAATAAATTGCAGTGGTCAGAGTTGGTACTTGGTTACATTCCAATCATGGGAAAGCTAGTCTTCAATTTTAAAATTCCAATTTAAGAAGTACTATGTTTGTCAATACTGGATAAGGAAATTCTAAAAGCAAAGGGAATGCTTCATGTACTTAGTTTCATGCCAATACCAATATGCACTATTGTAGCTTATTAACTTTTCAGTGTGAGTACAGGTAGTAAAAAATTTTGAAAAGTTAGTGTCTTAAAAAAATAAGTATTTTCACTTTATGTAAAAATGAAATTAAAGTTTTATTTTTCTCACAACTGCCCTCTTCAAGCACTTTAGCCTTCTCTAAACACTTCGATTTTTGCAAAACTGATAATCAATAAATAGCCATTAAGTGAGGATTTAAAAGGCTGCCAATTCATTTGTCACCCAGGAATTATGAATTTGGCTGACAGATGACCCAGAAGTCAACAAATAGGCTTAAAACACCCAATGTCACCAGAAGATCAATGTATTGCTTAATGGCAACACACACTGGCAAATTCTCCAACCAAAAGCAAGCAGAGCTAATAGTTAACATTGTAAAAAAGTATAATTTTTGCTAGGGAGGGAGAGAAGAATAGATGAATTATATAAGCAAGATGAAAACAGAGGCACAATACAAATGAAATATGGTGACAGACAAGAAAAAAAATGGAAGAGAAGTAGAAGGAAATCGAGTTTGAAGACAGAAATTGAAAGAAAAATTTGAGGCTATCATCACCAAAACGGATAAAACCAAGCTGAGGGCTTCTAAACAGCAAGATAATATATTTAAGATAATCTATAAGATCAGAAGAGAGTTAAGATCTACACACACAGAGCATATATATGTGCTGACAGTGAGGTGTCACCTTGAACTTAGGCATACAGATACCCTCAGAGTTGACCTGGTGAAATCTAAACACAGTCAGGGCACCTCTTGGGTAGACAGAACAAAAATATGACCATAAATAAAGTGGAAGTCTAATATAGCTGTTTGGAAGAAGGCCACATGAGCAGATTGGAAGAGTCAACAACCAAAAAAAAAACCAGAAAGGGAACCACAGAGAACAAAAGCTGGGAGTGCCCAACTCAAGAAAATTCCAAAGAAAGGGTTTCCCAGCTCAGACTTGAGCAATCCAATCTGTTACGGAATAACTCAATAACAGGAACAGATCATAGTTCAACACTGAATCATGCAACTAAATCCCCTTTCTGTAGTTCTATATACCAAGCAGCTGATGATCCATAAACAGGAAAAGACAATTTGACAGTGTGACCATTATTATTAGATATATTTCTTAATAAACTACTTTTCTCATTCACACAGTCTCTTATAAGCTTATGTTTAATGTGAATTTGCTTTTGAGGAGAGAATGAGCTATACTTGAAGACAATGATAGCAAGTTTCTGATATACAAAGCTGACAGCAGACTTTGGTTAATAACAGACAAAATTAAATGTTACGTTGAGTTGACTCTTGACTGGCTATCTGCTAGTGAGCCTTTACAGGTAATACACTGACTTTGTCATGTATTTGAATTAGCCTGTAACAAAAACCTGTGGCTGTTAGAAAACAATTATTCTTAGAGATAGTATTGTTCTAGGGAAGCCTGCAGTTCTAAGAAAATTCTAAGTATATCTGTGTTTTCAAGAATATATTAAAACTTCTGGCTACTCATTACTCTCCTGTCAAAGTGGCAAATACAAAATAAATATGACAACACATTCTGCTCGTGAGGCTGTGAGAAAACAGGCATTTCCACATACTACTTGCTGACAGAAATGCAAACTGGTATACTCCTATGAAGGAAACTTTGGCAATACTGAACACAAATTCTACTTCTAGGAATCCATCTAGACAATACACTTTCAACAAACATCCTACTTCTAGGAATCTATTCAACTATAGGAAAAGGCTATATACAAGATTATTCACTACAGCATTCTTAAAAATATAGCATGAAAGATAAAACACGATATACAAAGCATACAGCAATGTAGTATTTTAAATCAATGTTGATCTGCATGTATTATCACGGATAAACTTTGAAAATAATTTTTGGTGGAAAAAAGTATAGTAATTCCTCTGTATCTGCAGTTTTGTTTTCCAGAGGTTTGTTACCCATGGTCAGTCATGGTCCAAAAATATTAAATGAAAAGTTCCAGAAATAAACAATTCATAAATTTTAAATTGCACACTGCTCTGAATAGCATGATAAAATCTCCTGTCATTCTACTCCAACCCACACAGATGTGAATTATCCCTCTGTCCAGCATATTCACACTATATACATACACTACCTGCCCACTACTGTATAGAAAAAAACGTAGTGAATATAGTACTATCTGAGGTTTCAGGCATACACTGAGGTCCTGAATATATCCCTCCAAGGATAATGGAAGACTATTGTGACTTGCAGAATGATACATAAAATGCCACATTTATACTGCATGATACCACATGTGCAGTTTAAAGATATACAAAACAATAATATAGACTGGATATAGATACATGTTACTAAAATTATTAAAAAATTGGATGAGAAAAACATACACCAAAACAATAATCATTACTTCTGAAGTGGAAAATAAAGAAGCTATAATTAAATATTAAGACATGGCAAAACACTGATATTTGCTAGATATAAAAAGTAAATTATAAGGACAAGTTATATTTCACATGTTCAAAGTATTTCAGAGCTAACAACATTAATTATGGTTTTATAAAGAGGATTCTAATTTGGCCATTTGTATAACTTATTGTTGAATTATACTTCTTTTTATTTCTGATGAGCAATAATTTAAAAAATCTAGAATGTTTAGTGATTATCTACAACTTAACCATTCTTGAGCATATGCTGCCACCTAGCAAAACTTCCCAGAATCGTTTAATAGCCAGACAAATTGGATTGCTTCTTATGGATGGGCCCTAATTTACTACTTCAGAAATAATTATTAAAAAGTATTACGCATTCAATCATGACACAGGAGTTTTGTAACCTCATAAATACACACAAACATGGTTCTTGACATTCCTATTTTTTACAATATGCAGAGAAAAATAATTTTGTTCTTTGGCACTTTACTTTCTACCTTAACTGTTTTAAAAGAATTGGAAAGCAATTTTCTAATGGGCTTACTGGTAAATTGTTATCAAATAAAAAAAAAAAACCATCAGTTTTGTATAAAAGTCCTGGCTCTCCTATGATGTTAAAGTACTACATCAGACTGCTTTACCTCCTAATTCTGATTTTTACATATCGCTGCGGACTGAAGAAACCAATGACTAGAGAAAAATCCAGCGCTAGATTTGCAAATTCTTTACTCACTAAATGCTATGGCACTGTTGTTTTCAATTGTGCATCTTTCTTTAATTCTAATGAAAAGGGAGGAAAAATGTCAACATTTAGGAGATTTTCCCTTTCACTTGAACATTAGTTGACACAGTTGTGATGCTATTCATACTTTCATCTGCCCAGTATATATTTATTTATTATTCCCTGCACACAATGTACTAAGCTGGAGGTTTGGATAGCTGCTGAAATACAGCAGTTAAAAATTCTCTCTCCAAGGTACACATAATGTACTAGGGAAGATAAAATATACAATAGATAATCATAAGATGAAGTAAAAAGTGATGATTTATTTTTTTAAAAAGGTAAAACAAGAATAAATGTATTTTATGAAACTAGAGTCAGAAAGTATTTTACAAATTAGCTTTTACCTATGGAAAAAAACGTATAGGAATACAATTATTAGGCATAAAACACATTGAAAGTTACCAAAATATAATCAGTGCCTTTGCAGGCAGGTTTTCACTTTCACATAAGACATTCTGGGATATTAAATATTATAAAATTAGACAGCCATATAACTTTTTAAAAGAAAAGGCTATATTTAAAAATTATGCAACAAGGATTCTTATAAAGTAAAATCACAGCTATGAATACCAGTATCTCTCAAAGACAGTACCACAGAGATTTATAAACCTTTGCAAATTTAATGACGCATATGGACTCTTTTCCCCAGAGACAGACTACAAACACAAATTTACACATAATTTCAGGCAGTCATAGTACTTCAGAAATACATCCCTAAAATCCAGTTAAGAAAGCTAATCAAAGATATTAAGAATTATAAAGATGATGCCTTGTGTTATTCATTCAACAGACAGGTATTGAGGATATAATGGTGAACAAAAGTTTACAGTCAGGTGAGGGGGATAAGAAATCTCACACACTCACACAAAGCACTATTATAAATTCTGAAAAAAGAAACAGCATCACAAGAGCTTCATGCCAAGAATGGTTTCCCTAAAAAAAGTGACAAATGAAGTAAGATAAAGTGTTGGACTAATGAGAGGAAAAGGAGTTTCAGGTAAAAAAGAACAGCCAGTCCAGCTTCGACGGGCAGCATGGTTGGTTCCATGTTTTTGTTATTGTGAATAGAGCTGTAACAAACATACATGTGCAGGTATCTTTTCATAAAGAAAGACACACATATGGACTTTGCAGCAACTTGGATGGATTCGGAGTCGATCGTACTCAGTGAACTATCCCAGAAACAAAGAACAGAGTAGCATATGTTCTCACTCATAAGTAGACCTTGAACAATTATAATACTACAAGAAAGAGATTGGCAGTAGTGGGAAACTGTCAGGGGAGGAGGGTGGGATTGGCAGTTGAGGGAAACTGCTAGGGGAGGGAGGGGCATACCTCATCAACAAGGGTACCTGCATAATCAGCGTTTGTATACCTAACCCTGAACTGTACCCCACATCTTTATAATAAAAGAAAAATGGTGGGAAAAAAAAAAAAAGAAATAGCACGTGCAAAGGATTATGGAGGGCTATGTCAAGTAGTAGAGGAAAGTCAGTGCAGATGATGTATAGTGATTGAGGGGGACAGTAGTAACAGAAAAGTGAGTAACATGATTAGTTTTTTTCTTTATTGTTGTTGAGTCAGAGTGTCACTCTGTCACCCAGGCTGGAGTGCAGTGACACAATCAGGGATCACTGCGATCTTCAACTCCTAGGCTCAGGCGATCCTTCTGCCTCAGCCTTCCAAGTAACTTGGACTACAGGCACACACCACCACCCCTTGCTAATTTTTTTATTTTTTGTAGAGACATGGTTGCCCAGGCTAGATGTATGCTTTGAAGAAAATGCTACAGCTGCAGTATAGAGATCAAAGTTTGAGAAGAATCAATGTAAGTAGTTGGAAGGCTAGTACGTAGTTGGACTAGGACAGAGGTAGTGATGGAAAAGAAATGAAAAGATCTCAAATAGTGACTTTGAATTCTTTTTCAGATAAACTTCTTCCTTGAAGAAGTTAACTCATTTCTTCTGTCCATTTTCAATGAGATAGTTTGTCTTAATTTCCATGAGCTATTTTATAGTAATGATGTTAACGCTTTGTCATGTTTGCTGTATTTTTTGTCTCGCTGGTTGTCCTTTATCTTTTATTTGGTATTCAGTTTTTCTGTAGCTAAATCTGTATTTGTCCTTCCCTTTGTATTTTTTCCCCATTAATACTAAATTATAACACCCTCCATCATCTCCACTTTTTTCCTGCCCTTTTGCTCCTTTTGTATTAGACAGTAGTGTGAGCCACATTCTTCCTGATTTGATAAACTTACTCATTCATTTAGCAAACATTTATACAGCATGTGTGTTGCAGGTGATAAGCACATAAACAAAGAAAAATAGAAAGAGGCAAATGAGTGTTCCCAGAGTAGAAAGCAATTAAGACTAGACTAACTCAGACTAAGGCGAATCAATGAAGGCTTCTGAAAGGTGAAATTTTAACTGTTTTGAAGAAGTCTGGAAGTCAGCAAAGTAGAACAAGAAAGAGCCTTAAATAACCAACTCTCTGCCATCTTCACTATCAAAGTCATTTCAAAATTGAACAGGAAGTTCTCTAGTGTTAGAAGTCCCAACACATCACTCCGATATTTTACATATCGCAGATAACTGAATGGAAAATAGCCCACCAAATGTTTTCTGG
>CAUYQG010131690.1:0-14312 GCA_963574415.1 Tarsius wallacei
TCCCGGCCACCGCAGCCTCGACCTGCTGGGCTCGGGCGATCCTTCCGCCTCAGCCTTCCAAGTAGCTGGAACTACAGGCGTGCGCTACCACGCCCGGCTAATTTTTTGATTTATTGTAGAGATGAGGTCTCGCCAAGCTGCCCAGGCAAGTCTCAAACCCACGGGCTCAGGCAATTCACTCACCTCGGCCTCCCAAAGCACGGGATTACAGGCTGAGCCACCGAACCCGGCCTATTCTTATTTCTTTTTTTTTTTTTTTTGAGTTGGAGTCTCACTCTGTCGCCCAGACTGGAGCGCAGTGGCCGCTCGCGGCCACCGCAGCCTCGACCTGCTGGGCTCTGGCGATCCTTCCGCCTCAGCCTTCCGAGTAGCCGGAATTACAGGCTTGCGCTACCTTGCCCGGCTGATTTTTTTATTTATTGTAGAGATGAGGTCTCGCCAAGTTGCCCAGGTGGGTCTCGAACCCGCAGGCTCAGGCAATCCACTCACCCCGGCCTCCCAAAGCGCGGGATTACAGACTGAGCCACCGAGCCCGGCACAATACTTACTTTGATGCTTGTTTGTTCCTCTTGAAACTCGGAGTTGAATATGACACTTTCCCATTTTCAGGTCTTCCTCCTTGTTGACCTATAAGCTGCCCCTGGCAGACGTTTACCCTCTGTCTCAGGCCTTCCACAAATTAGAGACAGGTAAGAGCGTCCATATTCAAATACAATTTTTGAAGAATCAGTTAGTACTTAGATAATGATTTAATGGGAAATAATTATGTAATGCATTTTAAAAATAGGTCCTGCAGGGCATGATTTTTAAGAATTCTAATGATGGATAGTGGTGGGTTTTAGCCCAATCTGGTTAATCCACCTCTCTGGAAAGAAGTCACTCTCTGGTGCAGAGACTGGAAATGCAGCAAACACACAGCTGAGCTCAGCTGTTCTTTCTGTAAACCCATGGCTTTGACCTTAAAACCCCCTTAGTTTGGCCTGCTTTGCCTGCATGGACAAAGTCCAGCCACACCATGTGTCCTAAGTTACTACTTCACGCCTCCTCTTTTCTTACGTATCCACCTCCTTCACACTTTTCTCCCTGAGATGATGCCCTTGCTTTATGTTTTACTAATGAAATAAAAGCAACAGAGAACACTTTCATCCATCCATCAGCCTCCTCATGTCTGTGCAGGTATGTTTGGCCTTCCTGTTACGATAAATAATGGTTGAGGCTATCCCGGGTGTTGTGTGTGTAACTCCTCTTGCTACATGAAGTTGATCACTCTCTCTTGTTACCTTCTTTTTTTATTGGCTTTCAGATGGGTCATTCTTAACAGCAGACCATCGTGTAATTTCTCAGTGTAGCATAGCTATGAAGAGCTCAAACTCTAGAGCCTATCTTTTGAGTTCTTATTCTGGTGCTGCTACTTACTAGCTGGGAGACACTGAGTGCAGTGCTCATTCCCTGCACATCTACATGACTCATCTGCAATAAGGGATAATATCAGTGTCCACTTGGCCAGGGTGTTAGAAGGATTAAATGAGCTAATTTGTTAAGTGCCTCGAGCAGTTCCTGGCTCATTGTGTCTGACAGAGTATACATCTCTGCTCTACTCCGTCTGCTTTAGACAAGATGACTTTCCAACTCTTCCTAAGTGTTATCAGACATGTATGCTCCTTCCTCAGGACTTTGCACTAGCTGGTCTTTCTTTCTGGAATACTCCTTCCTAAATATTTAAGTTTCTTCCTGATTTTTTAAGGTTTCCACTCAATTACCACTCACCTTATAACTGTGGTCATTTCCCGACTATCTGTTAAAAAGAGTTCCCAGCACACTCCCTATTTTCTTCACTTGGTTTGTGTTTCTTAACAGCCACTAGCATCATGTGCGTTGCTATGTATTTAAGTGCTTGTGTATTTAATGCTACTAATCCTTCCTACTAAAATGCAAACGACACAAAAGCAGTAGTATTTGCTTATTTTCTTTACTGTTCTGTTTCTGGCACCTAATGGTACTTTGCTCATGGGAGATTCTTTAAGTGGTGAACTGAGGACTCATGGATATGTAAATCTGGTGGCTACTACCATGCAGGCTTCTGGTGTGGAAGCTCAGAAGAGAGATGGTGTGACAAATGAACTGGCTGAAGGGAGTGTTGGGACCTTTTAAAGGGGTGGGATGGGACTGTAATCTTCCTCATATATAAGAATATGTCAATCGCTGATGTAGTTCCTCAAAAAATATATATAGTTTCCAAAGATTTAAACACTAAATACCTTAGCATACATATATATATATGTGTGTACATATATTATATATATATGTATATATATATATATATAAAATTTTTTTTTGAGTTGAAGTCTCACTCTGTCACCCAGACTGGAGTACAGTGGCACGCTCCTGGCCACCACAGCCTTGACCTGCTGGGCTCTGGCGATCCTTCCGCCTCAGCCTTCCAAGTAGCTGGAACTACAGGCGTGCACTACCACATCCGGCTAATTTTTTAAATTTATTTATTGTAGAGATGAGGTCTCGCCAAATTGCCCAGGCGGGTCTCGAACCCGCGGGCTCAGGCAATCCACTCACCTCGGCCAAAGCGTGGGATTAGGATTACAGGCTGAGCCACCGAGCCCAGCTACCTTAGCATATATTATCAAAACCTAATAGGAGAAAATTCTAATATCAAGATTAATTTAATATGTACTCTTTATGGCTTTTATGATTTCATCCTTCCATCAAGCATTTGCTTATTGGGCTCCACCTTCCACTTGTATGAATCATTTGCATTTTGTTTTATACGACTTAAAAAATGCTTGGTAACACATTGCAAGTATCTACTACTGGCCTTTTTTTTCCCTTTAGTAAAGCACAACTTTAGCTTGGAGGAATATAGCCTCTCTCAGTGTACGTTGGAAAAGGTAAGTCGTTTGACTTTCTATCATCCCTGTAAATGTCACATGGAAAAAACATGCATTTCTCCTGTTCGTTTGGAAGAGTATAAACAACACAATAATTCCTTTTCCTTCTCCTTTTCCATCTATTTAGGTACTCTTAGAGCTTTCTAAGGAGCAGGAGGTAGAAAATGTTGATGAAGAAGTTGATACAACGATGAGATGGAAACTACTCCCACATTTGGATGAACCTTAAAATCTCAAAACTAACAATTTTTGCTAATGTCCTTTAGGCCTATATTTTGTATATAAAAAATAGTATGTATATTTTAAAAGATCATTTAATATCAGTATCAAGTGTATTTTGTATATTCAGTTAATGAATACATCAATTTTAAAATTATTTTTCCTTCAGATTTGTGAGTGATAGAAAACCTATGATAAAACAATACAAAAGTAACCATAGAGTCAGGCACTGGGTGTTGTGGAAATAAAACTTAAAACTTGAAATTTTTTGAAATATGACTTTTTTTTAACCATTCACTTAAAAAATTATTTTGCTGAAATATTTGAGTGGCATATTTGACAGCCAAGAGTTGCATGGTCACTTCACACCACTTTATGATACATCAGGTTTACAAGTGCTCTTTCATATATAAGTACAACATAAGAGTCTTATCCTTAAGACTTTCCAGAAATTGATTAAAAATCCACAGGCATTAGAAGAATCTTAGACTCGTAAGTAGACGAGCACACAAAAGCAGTTTAAATATACTTTTTGAAAACAGGGGTACTCACAGTAGTATTAGTTCAGATTTTTAACATTTTGAATACCAATCTTAACTTCTTATTACTTCAAAGGGGGACTGATTCCTTCATCACTTCATCAATAGTTTTCTGCAATTTTCTATGATTTTAAGATCATTTCCCCATTATATATGTGGATGTACATGTGTTTATCTATGTAGCTTCCACATATCTTTTATATTACTTAATTTTTAAAAGCCTATGTCATATTTGCATATTATTATTATTATTTTTAAATAGTGATTTCATTTTGAATATTATCAGAAAAAAATGTCAAAGACCAAGCAGTTTTTCTGCTGCTTCCTTTGGGTGTTTCTATATTGTATAACATAAAAATATTTTTATGGACACTAAAGATAATCTGCATAATGAGAAAAATTTAAAAATTGAGTAAAACTGAGTACAAGAATCATCATGATATTCAGGAGAGGTGGAGCAAAATGGCAGAATAGAACTCAGCAGCAATTGTCCTTTCACAGAAATAGCAATTTGAATATTTATCTTTCCATAAAAAAGACCTTCACAAGAGATAAGGAATTCAGGTGCTAGATCACAGTGCCAGGTTATACCATGATAACAAGAAAAGACACATTGAAGAGGTTAGACAATACAGTATTACATTACCCTCATCCTACCTCTTACCCCAGCCAGCAGAGTACAGAGAGAGAGATTGTTTGGCTGGGGAAAACAGAGACAAGCAAGTGTAGGACTTTGCCTCGAACCCCCAAACGGAACCTGCACAGTTGAGCCCAGCATTGGGCAGACCCCATTGCCCAACTCCAGACCAGTACCCATGAACTGAGCCTCTTACACCTGATGCAATACCAGGTGGGAACCCATTTCTCTGTGAGAAGGACTTGCATCACCATTGGCTGACTACAGCAGTATTGGGCTCCCAATGATCTACAATGGCATGCAAACAACAGTAGCCAGAGGTTTGGGTAACAGCCCAGGCTGTGCTCCCTAGCATTGCAACAGTGGCAGTGGTACAGGCTTAGGAACCACAACAGTCAACCTGCCAAGAATTTCTAGACAGACTTACTTTTGGAGAATGTTCCCAGACAGAGTCAGACTGAGAAGACGAAAATAAGTGCCTACTTTTTCAATGTGCAGACATTGACCATGACCACAACGATTAAGAACAATCAGGGAAATATGACCACCAGATGGACAAAATAGAGTGCCACTGACTGACCAAAAGGAGAAAGGGGTGTATGCATTGCCTGACAAAGAATTAAAAACAGCAGTTTTAAGGAAGCTTTACAACATCAAGAAAATATAGAGAAACATTTCAACAAAATGAAGAAAAGAATAAATGACCAGAACAAAAAATTTAACAGAGAGATTGAAATAGTTTTTAAAAATCAAAAAGAAATACTGGGGCTGAACAATATAATAAAGAAAATTTTAAAGTGTAATAGAGAGCATCAGTAGCAGAATAAATAATTTGTGAACTTGGAGACAGGTTATGTGAAATTTTACATTGAGAGGAAAAACTAGAAAAACAATGAAAAAAATAAAAGTTCACGGTATTCATAGGATAGCATCAAAACAGGTAATGCATGAGTCATTGTTCACTAGCAAGAGGAAAGAGATATAGGAGTAGAAAACCTATTTGAATAAATAACGGCAGAAACATATTCAAACCCAGAGATGTAAAGATAAATATCAAGGTACAGAAAGGCCAAAGTTCTTCAATAAGATTCAATACAAATACAACTACATATTATAATCAAACTTTCATAGATCAAAGACAAAAGATAATGCCAAAAGCAGCAAGTAAAAAGATGCAAATAACATAAACAAAGGGGACCCCCCAAAAACCTGAAAATTTTTTGGAGGACAGGCCCCAGGTAGTACAGACTTCCTACACTAGGCAACTACTCTAGGACCCTATCAGCATCACTCTGCCAATTAGAATTGTTGTGAGAAGCTTTAGTTTGTCTTCAACAAGTTTGTTTGGAGATTTTTTTCATTGCATTTACCCATTTAGTGGCGGGTGATTTATGAGTGCCCCTGTCTATACACCGAGTATTCAGCTTTTCTGACCCAAAACAGCATAACTCTTGTGTTCTGCCCTCGCTATTCATCCACTCTCACCTCGGGTGACGTTATTTTTGTTACCCAGGATGAAAAAAAGCTCGAAAGGAAATGTTTTCCTGAGGTGAAGAGGCGAACCAAAAACAACAGAAGCACTAACAAAAGGCATCAACACCAAGGAGTTCAAAAAAGGCTTTAAGCAAAGAGGTATGCTGCGTCAAATGGAGTATACCCTGAAGGTGACTAAACTATAAACATATATGAATGAATACATATTTTTACAAATAAATTCCAGTTTAGGTGTAAAAAAGCTGCACTACATCTACATGCAGACTTTGTAGCAGAAAAACCTGACAGTCCAAGGGAGAGTAGGATGATATCGTCAAAGTTTGAAAGTAAAACAAGCAAAACAAAACACCGCACAAAACTGCCAACCTAAAATACTGTACCTAGCAAAGCAGATGGAGGCAAAATAAAGACTTTCTAAGACAAACCAAAGCTGAGGGAGTTCCTCTGCCACCAAACCTGTCTTATGAGAAATGCAGCAAAATGGAGTTCTAGTTGAAAAAACGAACATGAATTAGTAACATGAAAACTATGAAAGAATAAAACTCACTGATAAAAGTAAGTAGACAGTGAAATTCAGAATACTCTAATACTATAACTGTGGACTGAAAATCAATTATCTCTTTAGTATGAAGGCTAAAAGTGATAACTGTTAAAAATAACAACTATGGCTGGGCTTGGTGGCTCAGCCTGCAATCCTAGAACTTTGGGAGGCTGAGGCAAGGGGATTGCCTGTGGCCACGGGTTTGAGACCAGACTGGGAAACTTGGTGAGACCTCGTCTCTACAATAAATCAAAAATTAGCCCGGTGAGGTAGCATCTGCCTGTAGTGCTGGCTACTTGGAAGGCTGAGGCAGAAGGATCGCCAGAGCTCAGCAAGTCAACGCTGGGGTGGTCGTGAGTATACCACTGCACTCCAGCCTGGGTGACAGAGTGAGATTCCAACTCAAAACAAAACAAAACAAAACAACTATGATAAATTGTTAAGGCATACATAATAGAAAAAGATGTAAATTGTGACTTCAGAAATTCAGAATGTGCGGGTAGAGTGAAGTTTCTTTTTTTTTTTTTTCATTTTATCACAGTTAGGTTGTTATCAGTTTAAAATAAACTATTATAACTATAAAATATTTTTCGTAAGCTTTATGGGAACCACAAAGAACAACCTATCATACCCTAAAAATACAAAACAAAGAATCAAAACATACTACTACAGAAAACCAATTAGCCACAAATAAACACAGTAAGAGAAGAAGAAAGTATCTACAAAACAGCTAGCAAGTAATTAACAAAACGGCAATAGTAATCCTCACCTATCAGTAATTACTTTGAATAAAAATAGATTAAATTTTCTAATCAAAAGACATAGAGTGTTGGGGATGGATACAAAAATCAATTGTTATCTATATATTGCCTACAAAACAGTCACTTCACCTCTAAGGGCACAGATAGACCAAGTGAAGGAATAGAATACCGATATCCCATGCAAATAGAAACCAAAACAAAGCAGGAGTAGCTATGCCTATATTAGATAAAATAAGCTTTAAGATAAAAAGTGTAAAAAGGCACACAGAAGGCCATAATAAAATGGTCAAGTCAGCAAGAGTATATGACAATAAATAAATAAAATAGAAAAAAACTTATCTAACAAGAATATAATGAAAAATATTTTGTACAGATGTCCAGTGTGATTGTGTTCTAAACTGCTATTAGAAAAAAGTAAAAACATTTTAAAAGAATCAACAAGCTTAGAAAGCAAAAACATATTAATAGTAAGCTAAGGCCAGACATGACAGCTCACACTTATAATCCCAGCACTTTGGGAGGCCAAAGTGAGAGGATTGCCTGGGCAAATTGGTGAGACCTCATCTCTACAATAAAAAAAAAAATTTAGCTGGGCATGGTGGCGTGTGCCTGTAGCTCCAGCTACTTGGAAGGCTGAGATGGAAGGATCGCCTGAGCCCAGCAGGCCAAGGCTGCGATCGCCGTGAGTGTGCCACTGCACTCCAGCCTGTGCGACAGAGTGAGACTCTAACTGAAAAAAAAAGCAAGTTACGATTAATTTGTTGTTGAAGAAATTAAAATATTTTCAAACAAATTTAATGTAGCCTAAGAGTAGAGTTTATAAAATTCACACTAGTGAAAAGTAGTGTTTTAAGTCTTCACATGCACTCACCCCTCACTCACTGAATCATCCGAGTTTCTTCCAGTTTGCAAACTTCATTCATGGTAAGTGCCCATACAGTTGTAATCATTAAAAAAAAACTTCATATTCCTAAACAGACAAAAATTGGAACCATTTCTCCGGAAAACTGGAACAAGACAAGGATGCCCACTCTCACCCCTGCTGTTCAACATAGTTTTGGAAGTTCTAACTAGAGCAATCAGAGAAGAGAAGGCGATTGGGGGTATCCAAATAGGAAAAGAGGAAGTCAAGCTATCTTTCTTTGCAGATAACATGATTGCATACCTTGAAAACCCCAGAGAATCTGCCAAAAACCTCCTTGCACTGATAAAGGACTTTGGCAAAGTCTCAGGGTATAAAATAAATGTACAAAAGACAGTCACATTTCTATACACCAATAATAAACAAACAGAAACCCAAATAAAAAGCACAATTCCATTTACAATAGCCACCAAAAAAATGAAATACCTTGGCATCTTCCTAACCAGAGAGGTAAAAGACCTTTACAATGAAAACTACAAAACACTGCTCAAAGAAATCAAAGAGGACACAAACAAGTGGAAAAATATTCTGTGCTCATGGATTGGAAGAATCAACATTGTTAAGATGTTCATTTTACCTAAGGCAATCTACAGATTTAATGCAATGCCCATCAAATTACCAGCAACATTCTTCTCAGACCTAGAAAAAAAAATGCAGGAATTCATATGGAAGCATAAATGACCAAGAATAGCCAAAACAATCCTCAGCAAAACAAAACAACAACAACAACAACAAACAAACAAACAAAAAAAGCAGGAGATATCACACTCCCAGACTTTAAACTATATTATAAAGCTACAATAATCAAAACAGTCTGGTATTGGTGCAAGAATAGACATATAGACCAATGGAATAGAATTGAGATTCCAGAAGCAAAACCTCAATTTCGCAACCAACTCATCTTTGAAAAGCCTCCACCACCCACTACTGGGGAGAGGAGAACCTATTCAGTAAACGGTGCTATGAAAACTGGCTGACCACATGCAGAAGATTCAAACAGGACCCCTACCTATCCCCATACACAAAAATTAACTCTAAATGGATCACAGACCTAAATGTAAAACCTCTAACTGTAAGAACCTTAGAAAATGCAGGAGACACTCTTATGAAAGTTGGAATTGGCAACCAATTCCCAATCAAAATCCCAAGTGCCCGTTGCATAAGAGATAAGATAGACAAGTGGGACCTCATTAAACTAACCAGCTTCTGCAAAGCCAAAGAAACCATCAAGAGAGCAGGGAGACAGCCCACAGACTAGGAAAAAATATTTGCCAACTCCATGTCTGACAAAGGCCTAACATCAAGAATCTACAAGGAACTCAAACGTGTTGAAAAGAAAAAAACAAACAGCCCCATTACAAAGTGGGCTAAAGATATGAATAGACACTTCTCAAAAGAAGACATACGAGCAAACAACAGATATATGAAAAAATGTTCGGCCTCACTCGTCATCAAGGAGATGCAAATTAAAACCACACTGAGATACTACCTAACTCCAGTCAGGATGGCCATCATCAATAACTCAAAAAATAACAGATGCTGGAGAGGATGTAGTGAAAAGGGAACACTTCTACAGTGTTGGTGGGAGTGCAAATTAGTTCAGCCTCTGTGGAAATCAGTGTGACGATTCCTAAAAGTTCTTAAAATTGACCTTCCATATGACCCCGCAATACCCTTACTGGGAATATGCCTGGAAGAACTCAGGCCACTCTATAAAAACGATACTTGCACACATATGTTTTTTGCAGCATTATTCACAATAGCAAGAACATGAAACCAACCATCTGCCCATCAAAAGAGGACCGGATTTTTAAAAAAAATGTGGTGCATACACACAATGGAATACTACGCAGCCTTAAAGACGAACAAAATCATGAATTTCACAGCAACCTGGATGGAATTAGAGTTTATAATGCTGAGTGATCTCTCACAGAAACAAAGAGCTGAGTATCACATGTTTTCACTCATAAGTGGACCTTGAACAACTACCGTATTACTATAAGGAAAGGAATGAAAGTGGCGGGAAACTGTGGGGAGGGAGGTGGGAAATGGGGAGGTGAGATTGACAATAGTCGACATCTGCTTGAGGAAGGAGGGTGCACACCTCATCGATAAGGGTACCTGCAGAGTGAATATTTGTATACCTAGCCCTGAATTGTACCCCACAATTTTAAATAAAAATTAAAAGAGGAAAAAGACCATTTCTGCTGCATTTTTACTGTATTTTTTCTATGACTACATACACAGAAACTTACTACTGTGTTACAATTGCCCACAGTTTTCAGTACAGTAAGTCATATGCTATACAGGTTTGTAGTCTAGGAACAACAGGCTATACCATATAGCCTAGGTGTGTAGTAGGCTACACCATCTAGTTTTGTATAAGCATGCCCTATGATGTTTGCACAATAACAAAAATCACCTAACTTCATTCTCAGACCATTTCCCTAGGGTTAAGTGAAGCATAATGTTGAGTGTACATATGCAGCCAACATTGGAACACATAAATATATCAAGCAAATATTAAGACATCTTAAGAGAGAGAGATAGACTGTGATATAATCATATCAGGAGACTTCAACACCCACTTTTAGCAATGGATAGATCCTCCAGGGGAGAAATCAACAAGCAAACATCAGATTTAAATTGTACTCTACACCAAATGGATGTAACAGACATATCTGGAATATTCCAACTAACTACTGCAGAATAGACATTCTTCTCAAATGCATATGGACCATTTCAGGATAGATCATATCTCAAAAGAAATATTAACAAATTAAAAATGATTGAAATCATATCAAGTATCTTTTCTGACCACATAGAGTATAAAACTAGATATCAGTAACAGGAAGGACTACAGAAAATACACAAATACATGGAAATTAAACACCATGCTCTTGAACAAACAATGAGCCAATAAAGAAACTAAAAGACAAATTTAAAAATGTATTGAAATAAATAAAAATGGAAACACAATGTCCCCAAACTTAAGGGATACAGCAAAAGCAGTTCAAGGAGGGATGTTTATAGCAATAATAACCTACATCATAAAAGAAAAGAGATTATCTCAGAAAAACAACGTAACATTGCACCTCAAAGAGGTGCACAATTAGTAGGAAAAAAAGATATAATAAAGATCAAAGCAGATGTAAATGAACTAGAGACTAGAAAAACAATACAAGAGTTGGTTGGAGTGCAAGAGTCTAAGCATAAATAAGTAGGTGCAGGGATGAATGTTCATGGAAGGTGTCAAAATGTGGTTGTGTGAGTGTCTGAGTGGGAACATGAGAACAATCGACCTGAGCTCTCCTGCTAAGGTGGCCGCCCCACGTGGCAACTAGGTTGCCAGTGCAGTCCACAGCCCAGAGGCAGGAATCATCTCGACTACAAAACCCAGAAGAAAGTGATGAGAAACACTGGCTACTGGTGCCACTCACCTCCAGAGCCTTCAGCACCAGATCAGACGTTGGCAGCAAAAACTGCAGAGAAAATACACCAGAGAAACTAGCTGCTGAGTCCCAGCAGAGGACAGGATACAGGGAGGTCCCTACCACATTTATCCTGGTATCCAAGTGGAGACAGGCTCCAGTCGGCCCACATGAGACCGAGGGGCGAATCCAACACCTTTCCAAGGTACATTACTGTCAACCCAAAGAGGATACCCTAGGTGCGGTATCCCCATAGGCACAGGCCGGTTGAGGAGCCCCAGGCACTCCATCTCCTTAGGTGAAACATTTGCAGGTCTACAGCTGCAACCAGAGATGAAGAACCCAGCCCACAGGAGATGAGAGGCAGTGAGTTTTAAAGTGACCCAGTTCCCCTTATTTACCCCTTGGATAAGGGTCTCATTCTGCCCTCTGCCACCTTGGTTGGAGTATAGTGACACCCTCACAGCCACTGCAGCCATGGCCCACTGGGCTCAGCAAGGTTTCCACCTCAGCCTCCCAAGTAGCTGAAACTGTAGGTGTGTGCCACCATGCCTGGCCGATTTTTTGAACTTTTGTGGAGACGAGATCTTGCCATGTTGCCTGGACTGGTCTCAGGCCCCTGGGCTCGGCAGTCCTCTCACCTGCAACCCCCAAAATACTGGGATCACAGGCATGAGCCACCACCCCCAGCCTGCCCAGCTCCCGCTTCCCAGCAATTCACGAGCCATACGAGCCAGGTGGGGATCATCCTGATCAGCACACGTGGAGAAAGCTGTACCCAGGTGGATCAGTTGAAGGCGATTCACACCCTCCCCCTCCACTGCATGGTGAGCAGGGGGACTGATCCAGAGGTCAGGACTTCCTCCCTTCTGCCACAACCCAAGAGCAGAGGTGCTTGGGTCATGCCTACAAGAAATTCAAAGCTTCAGAGACTGCAATAAGGGGACACTCAAGGACTACGGGAGTTTACTTTTTTTGGTTTGTTTTACTTCTTTTCCTTCTTTTTTCACACAAGGGCATATATGAGTGTGAAAATCTCCTCATATTGTCAGTTTTCATTCTTTTCCCCTCCTTTTTTTCTTTTTCACTTCATTACTGGATTGTTTGTCTGATGGATAAACTCTCACAACTCAATTGTCTTTCAGTCTGTTAGCTTGTTTGCTTCTTTCTACTTATCTTCTTTGCTCTCCTCATTGTCCTTTCTTCTCCCTTCTCTCTTTCTTAGTTCCTTTCCTTTCCCCTGTGTTATTTTGTACCCAGGGGAGATACATACATACCCATTGCATGAACATACAGAAAAGTAGTGGAAAGTTAATCTCTGGGGGGCCACACCCCAGTCAGTGAACATTGTGATCTGCAGGCAGCTTTCAAATCCTAGGACTCCCAATACACCTTGTTCAAATCTCAAAACTGCAAAAGGAGAGCAGAGCTCCTCACCCCCAACCTGGCTTCAAAATCAAACAAATCCGGAAGATTTACCAAAGGAAGAATAGGGGGCAGAGTAAAAATAAGTAAAAACTACACCCTTTGTCACTGAGCAACAGAAGTAAAGAGAAAAAAAAAAATCCATCACGAATGAAGAGAAATCAAAGAAAAAACACAGGTACCCCACAAATTCCAAAAAGGATAGTGCATAAGAATACTGACTTTGGAACTCAAACAATGAAGAGTTTCCAGATTGACTGGTCTCAGATCAAAAATGCAGATATCAAGGAATGATTAGAAAAGATGAGTGAGAACCAAGAAGAAAACATGAAAGAATTAATTACTTGGATGTAATCTGTAAATGAAATAAGTTATAAACCGACAAGCATGGAAAGCAGAATCAACCAGGCAAAAGAAAGAATCTCAGAGCTTGAAGAGTAAATATGAAACTAACCCAAACTGTTAAAAAGACAGAAAAGAAGCTTTAAAAAGACAGAACAAAGTCTTCAAGAGATATGTGATTATATTAAGAGTTCTAACATATGACTGATCAGAATCCCTGAAGTAGAAAAGGAGAATGAGAGATGCCTGGAACAATTATTCCACAAGGTCATCCTAGAAAACTTTCCACATCTCATCAGAGACATGACCATCTAAATAAGAGATTCAAGAACTCCTGCAAGGAACCAAATGAGAAGATCAATTCCTAGACACATAGTAATTCATTTATGCAAAGTAGGTATAAAAGAAAAAAGGCAGCAAGAGAGGAAAGTCAAACTACCTATTGGAGAAGACCAATTAGAATAGCAGCAGACTTATCTACAACAACACTATGGGCTAAAAGAGACTGGAGTTTAATCTTCAGAATACTTAAAGATAAACAATTCCAACCAAGAATTTCCTACCCAGCTAAGCTGAGCTTCATCAATGATAGAGAATTAAAGTCCTTCCCAGACATTAAATCCCTAAGATCTGATTCTGCCTCCAGACCAGCTCTACAAAAGACACTTAAGAAGATATTAAGCACAAAAGAAGAAAAAAAAAAAAAAAAAGAACAACCACACACTTCACCATTCACAAGAATGCAGGAAAACAGAAAACAAATACAACATACAGCGTGACTGTGACATTGAAAACACATACATATATCAACCCCAAATCAAAAGAGAACCAACAAGCAAACAAGCAAGCAAACAACAAAACTCTATAAGAACCTCATGACATGGATAAACTCTCACAACTCAATTGTCAGTCTGAACATGAATGGACTCAATGCACCACTGAAAAGATATAGAATAACAAACTGGATAAAAATCCATGACCCATCAAATGCTGTCCCTTGGAGACATATTTTACCTGAATGGACACTCACAGATTCAGTTAGAGACTGGAAAACAAATTTTCAGGTGAATGGAACACAAAAGAAAGCAGGGATTGCAA
>CAUYQG010131698.1:0-45067 GCA_963574415.1 Tarsius wallacei
TTTTTTGAGTTGGAGTCTCACTCTGTCACCCAGACCGGAGTACAGTGGCCGCTCCCGGCCACCGCAGCCTCGACCTGCTGGGCTCCAGTGATCCTTCCGCCTCAGCCTTCCAAGTAGCTGGAACTACAGGCGCGCGCTACCACACCCGGCCAATTTTTTTGATTTATTGTAGAGATGAGGTCTCGCCTGCCCAGGTGGGTCTTGAACCCGTGGGCTCAGGCAATCCACTCACCCCAGCCTCCCCAAGCGAGGGATTACAGGCTGAGCCACTGAGCCCGGCTCCAGTCCACTTTCAATGAACAACGTGATTGGTACTATGTTTCTGCTATTGATAATAGTGCTGCAATAAACATGCAAGTGCCAGTATTTTTATTGTAGGGTGATTTGAGTTCCTCTGGGTATAGTACCAGAAGGGGATTGCTGGGTCATAGAAGGTCTATTTTCAGATTTTTTAGAAATCACCATACTGTTTTCCACAGAGGTTGCACTAGTTTACATTCCACCAGCAATGTAAAAGTATTCCCTTTTCCCCATATCCTCTCCAGAATCTGTTGTTTTTTGAGTTATTGATTGCTATCCTGATTGGAGTCAGGTGGTATCTCAGTGTGGTTTTGATTTACATTTCTTTGATGACTGGTGAGGCTGAGTATTTTTTCATGTATCTGTTGACTGCTCATATGCCTTCTTCTGAGAAGTGTCTATTTCTATCAGTAGTTTCCTTTCTTAAAATGTGTATACATTTTTTGGGCACCTCTGTCTATATAGCTCACATTTTCTTTATCCTTTCTTCTGTTGATGAACATGTAGTTGATAACATGGCCCAGCTATTGTGACTGGTGCTGCACTAAACATGAGGGATTAAACCTTCCTTTGACTAAACACTCAGTAGCGGATTGCTAGATCACATGAGAGTGCTATTTTTAGTTTTTTAGATAACTCCACACTGCGTCTCAAAACAACTGCACTAATTCACCTTCCCACCAACAGGGGTAAGAGTTACCCATTCACCACCTGTGTGTTATTTTTTGTCCTTTTTTTTTTTTTTTTTTTTGAGAGTCTCACTCTGTCACCCAGGCTGGAGTGCAGGGGCATGTTCATGGCCACCCCAGCCTCGACCTGCTGGGCTCTGGCGATCCTTCTACCTCAGCCTTCCAAGTAGCTGGAACTACAGGTGTGTGCTACCACACCTGGCTAGTTTTTGTGATTTATTGTAGAGATGAGGTCTCACCAAGTGACCCAGGCTAGTCTCGAACACATGGGCTCAGGCAATCCTCTCGCCTCAGCTTCTCAAAGTACTGGGATTACAGGCTGAGCCACCACACCCAGCCTATTTTTTGTCTTTTTGATGCTAGCCGTTCAAAATGGGGTGAGGTGTTATGGATTTTGATGTGCAGTTTCCTGATTAATTATGTGAGAGCTATCTATTCAGATTTGTCCACCTTTTAATTGATTTAATTTGATTTTTGCTTTTGAATTATTTGAGTTTCTTGTATGTCCTGGATACGAGTCCCTTGTTGGATGAATAGTGGGTCAATTATTTCTCCAGTTCAACAGATCGTCTGTTCTCACTGTTGATTGGCTTTGGGCTTTTGTTTTGTTTATTTTTGTTGTTTTTGTTTGTTTTTCAGAAGTCTGTGTGGAAGCTTCTTGGTTTAATATGGTCCTATTTGTCTATTTTTTCTTGTCTGTGCCTTTGGAGTCTTGGTCACAAAATCTTTGCTTAGACCAACGTCCTGAAGTGTTTTCTTCTAGAAGTTTTGCAGTTTGGGGTCTCATGGGTTTTTTGTTTGTTTGTTTGTTTGTTTGTTTTTGTTTTTTTCTTGTCAATTTGTTTGAGTCTCTTGTATATCCTGTATGCCTGGATGTTAGTCATTTGTTGCATTCATACCTTGCAAATATTTTTCCCATTCCCTGGGTGGTCTCTTTACTCTCTTGATGGTTACTTTTGCTATGCAAAAATGTTTTAGCATATAAAGCCCTACTTGTCAATCTTAGATTTGCTACATTTGCTTTCAAGTACATGGTCATTAATTCATTGACTATTTTGATGTCTAGGAGTGTATTTCCTAAGTTTTCCTCTAAGATTTTTATAGTTTGTGGTTTCACATTTAAGTTCTTGATCCATTTTGAGTTAAATTTTGTATATGGTGATAAAAGTCTTGAAATATAAAATCAACACACAAAAAACAGCGGTATTTCCATACACCAACAACAAGTAGGCTGAGAACCAAATAAAAAATATCGTCCGGCAAGGTACAGTGGTTCACACATGTAATCCCAGCACTCTGGAAGTGTGAGGCAGGCAGATTGCCTGAGCCCAGGTATTTAAGACCAGCCTGGACAAGATAACAAAACCTCGCCTCTACAAAAATAAAAAGTAATAAAGATAAAAATAAAAGACTGGCCATGGTGCATATGTCTGTAGTCTCAGTTACTTAGGAGACTAAGGTAGAAGGACTGACTGAACCCAGGAGGTCGAAACTGAAATGAGCGATGATTGTGCCACTGCACTACAGCCTGGGTAATAGAGTGAGATTCTGCCTCAAAAAAAAAAAAAAAAAAAAAAATTCCCTTGACAATAGCCACACAAAAAATAAAATATGTTGGCATTTAATCAAAGAGGTGAAAGACCTTTACAATGATAACTGTAAAGCAATGCTCAAAGAAACCAAGGATCACACAAACAAATGAAAGTACTTCCCATGCTCATGGATTGGAAGAATCAATATTGTCAAGATGTCCATCTTACTCAAGGCACTCTACAATTTTAATGCAATATCAATCAAACTACAGCATCATTTTTCACAGACCTAGAAAAGACAATACAGAAATTTATATAGAAGGAAAAAAGAGCCTGAATAGCTAAAGCACTCCTCAGATAAAGGAACAAGGAAGGAGGCATTATACTTCCAGACCTCAAAAATTACTACAAGGCTACAGTTACAAAGGAAGCATGGTACTGACACAAAAACAGACATATAGACTAATTAAAAAGGACAAATAAAACCAGGGACCTTCATCCAATTCATCTTTGACAAAGCTGACTGGAAAATATTTACAAAAACTGAACATGCATTTTTTTAGAAGTCTCTGATTAAGGAAAAAGAAGGTTCTGATTCATATAGCTCTTGCTCAGTTAAAATGTAAATGTTTAACTACCACCCACTTCTCAGTGTAAAATTTAGTATCTTCAAGAACCTTCCTTCTTCAGATATAATTGTCTCCCTTATGTCTCCTGGTGAACAATAATACAGTGCCTCCTCTAAAATAACAAAAGAATATTTTTCCACCTTGGGGACATAGAGAAGGTAGGATTATGAAATGAGAACTTTTTGGGAAGCAAACAAACAAAAACACTTTTGCAGCTAGAAATATTCAAAACCCATAACATTAAGGTACTTAAGATATTTTTGATTTATTTTCTCATTGTTTCAATAAAAATGTTATTCACAACCAATATGTGCTGCTTGTTGTACTTAATGATCCAAAACTGAATATTATTCACTCTTTTGACTTAATCATCAACATCAAATCCCATAACTATCATTGCTGTTGTTACTACTACAATTGCTAGTTCAGACCTATCCATGAGTTCTGTATTCATGTATTGAACAACCTCAGATATAAATATATTGCTTTTTAAGTGCATCTATAGTACACACTTTTTTTGTCATTATCTCCTAAACAATGTGGCATAACAACTATTTTCATGGCATTTACGTTATATTAGGTACTATAAGTAAAGTATTTAAAGCATACAGGAGAATATGTATAGTTTATGCAAATATTTTGCCATTTTTTGTCAGGGACTTGAGCATCCAAGGATTTTGGTATCTTCAAGAGGTTCTGAAACCAATTCCCCAGAGAGTCTGAGGAACAACTGTACTACAGCTGCTACTGTACTGTAGTACTACCAGTAGTAGTATTTTGTTAATTTTTTAATGACTATGTCACTTTGTCTTCGCGACACTCCTATATATTGGTGAAGTAGGTTACTGTTATTTTAGTCTGTTGGCATTCATTTATCTTTCTTGTGTCAGAGCCCTGATTGTCCCTTGGAAAAGCATCTCTCTCTGCTTGGGATATATGGTTTGGACCTTACTAACTTTATTCTTTGACTCAGGAATACATATTTGATTCAAGAATGGGAAATAGAAAGGAGGGGAAGATGGAGACAGAGCCATTTGAAACTATGTGAGTCCCTGTGTGAGTAAGTGAGTATATGGATAATTTTGCATGCATGTCTGTAAGTGGACATGTGAGCGACTGACTGAGTGGAGACTCAGGAGCAAGTGACCAGGGTTCTCCTGGTGAAGCGGCTGGTGCCGCAGCTGCTCTGCTTGGTCCCTTTTGCTTCCTAGAGCACAGAAGCCAAGTGCCATTTTTAAAAATCAGCAAAGCTCTTCCTGGGAAGAAGTTGCCAGGAGTGACTGCTGGCTCCAGGTGCTGCCTCACCACCACAACATCAGGCCAGACACTGGCAGGAAGGGCTGTGGGAGGAGCACAGCAAGGGAGCCCAGAGAAAGAGCCCCACTGGAGAAGATAAAACAGGCACCCTGCCACCATCTTGAAAACTGGTCAGGGAACTGCTCCAGCTTGCTCACCGTGGAGCAACAGACCCAATCTCTGTGACCAGCAGGTTAACTACTCTGGGGTTGATAGTGACCCAGAGGGAATAACCTGAAAACATAAACTTCAGAAGGACAGGACTAGTGCTGAGTCTCAGCACCCCACCCTTTACCCAGATCCAACCATGTGACAAAGGATGTGACCAGAAAAGGATGAGGATGACTTCCAAAGAGATCAACAGTGAGTCCTGGGTTGACACAACCCCTTCCTCTCCAGTAATCCTCTGAACAAAAGATCCACACAACTGGGGCATAACTAAGAGGGACAAACCCAGATGCAGCTGGAGGTTAGCCACAATATGAGAACTCTACTCCAGAATAAGCTTGGATGGGACACCCCTGCCAGTACCTGAGGAGGAGACAATTCCACACATCCCCACTGGAGGGGATTCCCCTGACCATATGAGAGTGGGAGAGGAGGACTGAAGACACACCCACCCCTACAACACCTGCCTCCTTCCTTGGGCTGGGCATGGGGGAGATTGTGAATGAGGCTGAAGCGCCACAGGAGACAGCAGATAGGTTTATCTGAGAGCAGCTCAGAGGAACAATTATAGAAACTTCCACAAGAAGGTGCATAGTGCCCAGAATTTTTTTTTTTAATGTTTTTTCTAGCTGGGCTCAGTGGCTCAGCCTGTAATCCTGGCGCTTTGGGAGGCTGAGGTGAGTGGATTGCCTGAGCCCACAGGTTCAAGACCTGCCTGGGCAACTTGGTGAGACCTCATCTCTACAATAAATCAAAAAATTAGCCGGGCGTGGTAGCACGCTCCTGTAGCTCCAGCTACTTGGAAGGCTGAGGCGGAAGGATCGTCGGAGTCCAGCAGGTCGAGGCTGCGGTGGCCGGAAGCGGCCACTGCACTCCAGTCTGGGCGACAGAGTGAGACTCCAACTCAAAAAAAAATGTTTTTCCTTATTTCTTTGTGTGTGAATGTGTATGTGAGTATTTGGTTTGCATTCTTCCCCTTTTATCTCTTTTTCTTCTTCTTTTCTTTTTTCTTTCATTTTTTTTTGTGTGTTCTGTCATGTGTGTATATGAATGATTGAGTCTTACAGTTTCTTTTTTTTGTGATTCTTCTCTTTTTTTAGTTTAATGTTTGTGTGACTGTATTGGTGAGGGTTCAATTTGCATTCCCCTGTCCTTTTTTTGTCCTTCTCCTTTTATTTTGTGTTGGGTGTATGTGTGTGTTTTAAGTTTGCCTGTTTTTTGTTTTTTTGGTGATTTTTTGTTTTTGTTTCTTTTCCTATTTGCTTTGGTGTGTGTGTGTGTGTGTGTGTGTGTGTGTGTGTGTGTGTTATTGTTTTTTGCTTTGTTTTCTGATTTTGGTGTACAGTGTTTTTTTTGTTTGTTTGTTTGTTGTCCTTCTTATTTTATTCTACTTGTCTGTGTTCTCCTCATTGCTGATACTTTATCTTGGACTCAGGGGGTACATACATGTACTACTTGCATCATCATACAGAGTGGTGGTGGGGCTGGGTCTCAGGAAACTCATACCTCAGTCAATGACATTGTGATTTGCAAGTAGTTTCTGAATCCTAGCTCCCCATTCTCCATCTTAGTTGACTCTCAAATCTATAAAAGGCAGCAAAGCTTCCTACCCCAGCCGTGTTTCAAAATAGGACAAATTTAGAGCCCTGATCAGGGAAGAATAGAGGGCCAAAAAAAAAAATCAGCAGTCAAAGCCCCTTTGACTGCCACTGAATAAAAGAACTGAAGAAAAAAGTAAAGTAAGAGATCTGTTCAGAACTGAGGAAAAATCAATGGAAGGCCACAGCTAATTTCCAGTAAACCAAAGAGACAATACCTGCAAAATCAGACCTCAGGGCCCAAATAATTCAAGTCACCAATGACTGGCCCAGGATACAACAAATATTAGGAAATGGATGGAAAGAGTGAAGAAGACTCAAGAAAGACAAGATGCAACACAGAAAGAACTTGTAACTGAGATTTTGGTCATTAAAAATTTCATCTAGGAAATAAGTAACAAGATGACAAGCATGGCTTGTGGAGTGAATCAAGCAGAGGAAAGACTCTCAGAACTTGAAGACCAAAACAAGGAATTAACCCGATTTGTAAAAAAAATAGAAAGATAAAACAGAAAGAAAGAACAAAGCTTCCAAGAGATGTCAAGACACTGAACCTCTGTCTGATTGGCATCTCAGAAAAAGAAAGGGAAACAGAGAACACTTTGGAGTAAGTATTCCAGGAGGTTATCCAAGAAAACTTTCCCCATCTCACCAGAGATGTGACTATCAAAAAACAAGAGATACATAGAATACTTGCATGACACCAAATGAGAGGACCTACCCTTAGACACATAGTAATTTGCCTAAACAAAGTAGGTTCAAAAGAAAAAATACTAAAGTTAGCAAGAGAGAAAGGTCAGACTATCTACTGGGGAAGACCAATGAGAATAGAAGCAGATCTAATAGCAGAAACACTACACGCTAGAAAGAACTTGAGTCCAATTTTCAAAATCCTCAAAGATGAACAATTTCAACGAAGAATGTCCTACCTAGTCAAGCTCAGCTTTATCAGTAACAGAGAATTATAATCCTTCCCAGACATCCATTCTCTAAGAGATTACAAAGCTTCAAGACCAGCTCTGTAGGAGATGCCTAAAAAGGTATTAAGCACAGAAGAAAAAATAATGACCGTGCACTTCCCAAGAGAACAGAAAAACACAGAATCAACAGAGAATACATCGTGACTGTAAACTTGAAAACACACACATACATCAACCCAAAAGTTAAAAGAAAACAAACTTTATAGGAAATTCATGATGGGGATAAACACTCATATTTCAATAATCAGCCTGAACATGAATGTATTAAATGCACCACTGCAATGACAAAGAATGGCAAACTGAAAATAAAATAAAATAAAAACATGACCCAATAAGTTGATGCATCCA
Organism: Tarsius wallacei; assembly: GCA_963574415.1. Taxonomy (NCBI): domain Eukaryota; kingdom Metazoa; phylum Chordata; class Mammalia; order Primates; family Tarsiidae; genus Tarsius; species Tarsius wallacei. Next base: position 7,541 of record CAUYQG010131698.1, read on the forward strand.
GGGAACTCATCTCAATACTAGAGATGCACACAGACTCAAAGTTAGAGAATGAAAAACAAATTTCCATGGAAATGGATCACAAAAAAAGGCAAAAGTCATGATTTTAATATCACACAAAACAACCTTTAAGCTATCAATTTTTTTTAATATGGAAAGACTACTTAATCATAAAAGGTTCAATCCATCAACAAGATATATCCATCCTAAACATATATGCACCCACCACAGGAGCACCAGCATTTATAAAGCATCTATTATTTAAACTAAAAAAAGACATTGACTCTAACACTATCATATTTGGGGATTTAAATACCCCAGTAATAACCCTAGATACATTATCAAGGCAAATAATCAACAAGAGATCTGCAACCTCATCTTGATGCTTGACCAAATTAACTCAATAGATAACTACAGAACACTCTATCCAACAAACACAGAATATGCATCCCACTTATTATCACATGTAATGCACTACAAGATTGATCACATCATTGGCCATAAATCAAACATAAAAAAATACACAAGAGTGTAACTCTGTCATGCACCTACTCAGCTCACAGTGGAATAAAAATAAATATCAACACAGACAAAATTCTCCCAAACCCACAAAGACATAGACACTAAAGAGCATAATGCTGAATGACTCCTGGGTCAAAACAGAAATCAAAACAGAAATTAAAAGATTCCAGGAAAGAAATTAAAATGAAGAAACATCTTTCCAAAACCCCATTCATGGGATGCCATGAAATCAGTTCTAACAGAGAAATTTATATTTCTATAAACACACATCAAGAAAATGGAAAGATCACAAGTTAACAGACTAACAAATAACCTAAGGGAGCTGGGAAAGCAAGACCACCAAAACCCTTACTTCAGCATAGAAAAATCACCAAAACAAAAAGCTTGTTCTTTGAAAGTATAAACAAGATTGATGGAACACTAGATAGAATGTTCAAGATAAAGAGAGAAAAAGCCAAATAAACACAATCAGTAACACAAAAGAACAAATCACAACTGACCCCAAAGAAATATACAAATGACTATCAGAGATTATTATGCACACCTGTATGGAAGCAAACTCAATAAATTAAACAAAACAGAGAATTTTCTGACATCACACAACCACCCAAGGTTGAAACAAGAAGACATTAAGACATGAAATAGACTAATAACAACCAAGTAAATTCATTCCATCATAAGAAAACTACCTACAAAAAAAGACCTGGACCAGATGGCTTTCCAGCAGAATTCTACAAAGCATACAAGGAATAGTTGATACCAAGCATATTGAAAGTATTCCAGGCAATTGAGGAAGATGGAACTCTCCCCAAATCATTTTACAAAACTAGTATCAAACTGATACCCAAACTGGGTAAAGAGCCACCAAAGAAAGATAACTACAGGCCAATATACCTGATGAATATAGATACAAAACTTCTCAAGAAATTTCTAGCAAATTGGATCCAACAGCACATCTCAAAAATCATCCACCATGACCAAGTAGTCTTCATCCCTGGGATGCAGAGCTGGTTCAACATCCAAAAACCATAAATGTAATTAAATGCATCAAAAGATGTAAAAACAAGCACATGCTTATACCATTAGATGCAAAAGAAGCTTTTGATAAAGTCTAACATCTCTTTTTGATAAAAACCCTTGAACACCTAGGAATAGGAGGAACATATTTAAAATAGTAAGCACCATCTACAATAAATCCATAGCCAGCATATTGCTAAATGGACAGAAACTGAAAGTATTTCCCCTGGAAACCAGAACAAAACAAGACTGCCCACTCTCACCCCTCTTATTCAACATTGTTTTGGAATTCCTAGATAGAGCAATTAGATAAGAAAAGGAAATCAGGGATATCAAAATAGAAAAAGAGAAAGTTAAGTTATCCCTCTTTGCTGACAACATGTTCCTATACCTTGTAAATCCAAGTAAATCTGTTAAAAAAAACCTCCTTGCACTGATAAAGTACTTTGGCAAAATCTCAGGGTACACAATCAATGTGCAAAAGACAGTTGCATTCTTATATACCAACAACAAAAACTGGCAGAGAAACAAATAAAAAGCACAATCCCATTCACAATAGCCAGAAAGGAAAAAAAAAAAAGAAAAAGAAGAAGAAACACCTTGTCATCTTCCTAATCTGAGAAATGAAAGACCTAATTAATGAAAACTACAAAACACTGCTCAAAGTAATTCAAAAAGACACAAACAAATGGAAAAATATTCCATGTCATGGCTAGGAAGTATCAGTGTTGTTAAGATGTCCAGCCTACCAAAGACAATCTATAGATTCAACACATTACCCATTAAATTACCAACATCATCCTTCTCAGACCTGGAAACAACAACATAGAAATTCATATGGAAACATAAATAACCACAAATAACCAAAACAATCCTCAACAAAAGAAATAAAATGAGAGGTATCACACTTCCAGACTTTAAACTTTACTACAAAGCTACAATAATCAAAACAGCCTGATATTGGTACAAGAACAGACATATAGACCAATGGAACAGGATAGAGATTCCGGAAGCAAAACCTCAATTTCTTAACCAACTCATCTTTGACAAAACCTCCACCAACCACTGGGAGAAAAGGACCTATTCAGTAAATGGTGCTGGGAAAACTGGCTGACCACATGCAGAAAATTGAAACAGGACTCCTGTCTATCACCATACACAAAAATCAACACTAAATGGATCAAAGACCTAATCATAAAACTCCAAACTATAAGAATCTTAGAAAATGCAGCAAACAAGCAGAGAAACAAATAAACAACACAATCCCATTCACAACAGCCACAAAGAAAAAAAGGAAAGAAGAAAACACCTCAGCATCTTCCCAGAGAAGTGAAAGAACTGTTTAATAAAAACTACAAAACACTGCTCAAAGTAATTAAAAATGACACAAACAAATGGAAAAATATTCCATGCTCATAGTTAGGAAGTATCAACATCGTTACGATGTCCATCCTACCAAAGGCAATCTACAGATTCAACATAAATTACTTCTTACAGAAATTGGAGTAGGCAACCAATTCCTGACAAGTGGGGCCTCATTAAACTGAAAACCCTCTACAATGCAAAAGAGAAAGCAGGGAAACAGCCCACAGAGTGGGAAAAAATATTTTCCATCTGTATATCTGACAAAAGCCTAAAGTCCAGAATCTATAAGGAACCCATATATGCTGAAAGGAAAAAAAAAACAGCCCCATTAAAAAGTGGGCAAAGGACATGAATAGATAATTCTCAAAAGAAGACATATGGGCAGCCAACAGGCACATGAGAAGTGCTCAGCCTCACTAATTATCAGAAGAATGCAATAAAACCACATTTAAATACCACCTAACCCCAGTAAGAATGGTCATCATTAATAAGACAAACAACAACAGATACTGGGGAGGATGTAGAGAAGGGGAACATTTCTACACTGTTGGTGGGGATGCAAACTAATTCAGCCTCCTTGGAAAACAGTGTGGTGATTTCTAAAAGAACTAGAAATTGACCTTCCATATGACCCAGCCACCTTCAACTGGGAATATATCCAGAGAAACTCAAAACATTCTACCTAAAAGTTAAGTGCACTTGCACGTTTATTGCAGCACTGTTTACAATCACAAAAACATGGAACCAACAGTGCTACCTATCAAAACTGGACTGAATTTTAAAAAGTGTTACATATACATGATGGAATATTATGCAGTCATAAAGAAGACAAACATATAGACTTAACAGCAACTTGGATGGGTTTAGAATCTATAATATTCTGTGGTCTATCACAGAAACAAAGAACTAAGTACCACGTGTCCTCACTCATAAGAGGATCTTGAACATTTACCATAATACTATAAGAAAAGGATTGGCAGTACCAGGACATTGCCAGGAGAGGGAGGGAGGGTGCACGACATCAATAAGGGTACCTGATCTCAAACCAGGTTAAGTGCGGACCAAAGGCAGGCCCAAACTTTATCTGCAGGATGATCACTTGTATACTTAATCCTGAATCGTACCCCCCATCTTAAAAAGAAAGAAAATGGGAAATAATATCCATGAATAGCAAGTTCTATAACTTCATTGACATAAATAGAAAACAGGTACACTTTTTAATCTGGGTTGCAAAACTGACAAAAGGTAAGCCTAGAACTGTTGGTAGCCATTGTTTGGAAATCTTTTTTGGTATCAGAATCAAGCAAAAGAAAATAAAATTGTAAGAGGAGGGAAAGAAAGAGAAATAAGGACACAGAAAAAAAGAAATATCAATTAAGTTCAAAATGTATACACTTTTCCATTGGCTTTCCCAGTTTCATGCCAATAAATTCCTCTCTTTCTTAACTCAGTTTGTTTAGTCTCTTGATTTGCAACAAAAAATAATTCAGATAACTGCAGATATAAATTTTCATTGGCATGTTACCAATAAAGAAAAATAAACATTGAAGTCACTTGTGGGCCACAGACTTACTAAATACAAAAGCCAGAATTCTAACCTAGTAGTTTCCAATTCTGAATTTTGTGCATTAATTTATAAATTTATAATTTGTTTATTCACAAATTAATTATTCATGTATGTGTAATTTATCACATTGGGATGATAAAAATGGCACTCTCAGATAGTACCACATTTAAGTGCTACACTTCACTAAAATATCTGGCAGAAAATATCTGTTAATAAGCAAAGGGAATAAAATAAACATTTTGATTGTGTTCATTTTGTCTTAACCTAGTCTCTGGATTTAAAAAATAGAAAAAAACAAATTTCATAAGAAATTGTGATTTGATTCAGATTTAGGAGTCAAATTTACATTATTTCTAAAGTCTTCAAATTATAAGCCAGTAATTCAATACAAGTTGCCCAGACTGGAAGCTTATGAGAGTAATTGGTAAATTAAAAGCAAAATCAATTGAAAGAAAAATAATTTTATTTTATTATTTCTAAAATAATTTTAGAATGTAAATGTGTAAATATTTACAAGTAAATATAAGCTCACAATAAAAATTACAAAACACTTGAAAAATAAGAAACCATAAGCAAGAGTCAGCAGGAAGAACAAAGATAAAAAGAAGTCATCAAACTGATGGATGGTTAAAACAGTAGAATAGAAAATGCTAAAATGAGAACTGAGAAATATAAAAGAGAGATTGAAGAAAATTACATAGAATGCAGCACAAAGAAATCTATAAAAAGTAAGCAAGAATAATTAAGAGCTGGAGAACAGAAGAAAAAGGTGTAATATATATTTTTGGAGTTCCAGAAGTAGAGAATAAAAAGGAGGGACAGGTAATGACATTTCATTTATAACTTTATTATTAATATCTTAATTTTTTAAATTGATTAAAGGTATAAATTCTGATTTTAAGGAAGCTCAAAAGACCACAAGTAGAATAAAAAGAAATATGCAATAGGGCATATCATAGATAAACTACAATACACCAAAGACAAGGAAATGTCTTAAAAGCCAACAAGAGAAAATCAGATTAGTTAGGATAAAATAATAGACTAAATTTGGCTTCATATTAGCAACAATGAATGAAAAAGTAGAATCTTCAAAGGGATCCAAGAAAAAATTGACTACCAGCTCAACTATTATTTGAGAATAAGGAGCAAATCAAAATAGTCACAAATAGCATTTAATACATACAGTACTTCAATAAGTGAATTTCTAAAGGATGCATTTTTTATTGAAAGTTAATGAAAGTATTCTGGATGAATGGTCTTAGGAAAAGATTATGATATGTCAGTAAATATGCAAGTAGGAGTGGTAAGAAAAAAAAGTAGGTAATAAATGAGTTCATTGAAATTACTATAAAAATAATAATATCTCATTGAATGGTTAAAAAAAGTTAGAATTACCATACAAGAAATCTAGAATGGGATAAGTAGCAGACAGTCATCATTAGGTTGAAATATTGTTATCATCCTTCAATTTTTTTAAAAAAGTATGTTACATCTATTAAATTCAAACTACAAAGATGCATATTAAAAATATAAACGTATATCACAAAAAAATAGAAAATGAGTTTATAGATTTCCAGCCAGAAAGAAGAGAAATGCAATTTTATAAACAATACATCCAAAAAAGCAGCAACGGGAAATAAAGAAAAGAAGGCAGAAACAATAAGAAGATAAATATAATGTGCATACAAACACATTATATTGTTTGCATGAAAAGTGAAAATATAAGTCTTGAGCTTGGCTAAGGAGTTATAATTGTTTTCCAGAAAAAATAGAGAGCCAATGAATCCTGCCACTGTAATGTTATCTCTTTGTACAACCGTGAGTTATTTATAAGCAGTTCTTTTATGATTCTTCTGTGTTTATACATGCGCAATCCCTTTCTATGGTAATATGTCTCAGTACTACTGAGTAGTACATTAAAGTTAAACCTTTGAATGATGATCATTTATCAAAGGCACAGCAATCTTTATTTTCAATCTCATGTTTGTAATTGCCACATGTCCAGTAGATATTAATGAATGAATAATCTCAACTGTTTTCTAGGATCTTAGATATTTTTTCTCCTTTTGAGTTAATAAGAATTTGTAGTGAACTCTGCTATGGTCTGAATGTCTTCCCCAACATTTATGAATTGGATGCATGATCCCCAGTGTGATAGTTGTGGAAGTAGGGCCTAATAAGGGGTGAATGAATTAATGTCTTTATAAAAAGGGCTTACTGGGGTAGGTTCACTCTCATCTGCTCTGCTGCTGAGTAATGACACAAAATTTTTCTCTTGTTTGCCACCACATCTTCCGCCAAATGAGGACACAGCAAGAAGACTTTTAAGAGATACCATTGCTTTGATTTTCCAGCCTCCAGAACTGTGAAAAATAAATTTCTGTTTTGTCAAATAACCCAGTCCTCAGATATTTTGTTATAGCGACACAAACCAAGACAGACCAGACTTATACCAAGATTTTGTAACTAAAACTGTTAATAGATGTCATTGTATTCATAATGAGAGAAATACAATAGAAATAAGTCAAATTAACCTTTATCAAGCATTTACTATAACCAAGGCACTGCATTAAAGATATAATATATCTTTGAATCCTTACATGTGCTTTATATGTAATATATACCTATTTTTTCCTATTTTATAGATAAAGAACTACAGGTCTTGAGAGATTAAATGTTTTTTAAAGGTTATACCTAAGGAGTGGCTATGAAGAAATTCAAACTTGAGAATTTTGACTTCAGAATTTATCCATTATGCTGTGCTGTAACTCAAGCCTTTCCCAACATATCCTTCAAGTTCACTGAAAGTCCATTTGGTTGTTTTTATGTTGATGAAGTAAAGAAGTTTTACATAATCAAAGAGAAATGACATTTTATTTGCATAGTTGATGAGAACAACAACAAAAAATCTAAAATCTGTTTGTTAAAAATGCACATATTCTGTTGTTTAGATAGATTTGTGATTGTCATTAAAAGACTTCTCCCTTTGTATCTCAGCCCTCAAAACTCTCTTTGAATATCACTCTTGACTAGGAGATACAAGCAATCTTAAAAAGAACCATCCTATGAAAGATCAATAGTGGCATTTAATCATTTAATCAGCAATTATTTATTAGCCCCTTCATCTGTGAGTATAATTGTGTAGGCTCTGGAATGTAATTATAAAGGTCCTGTCTTGAAGGGTCTTATTGATTAGTAGAAGAGAAAGAGAAAAGCATGCAAGTACACTGCCTGGCATATAGTCAGCATTTAATAAAATTTGTTGAATTAATGAATGAGGAGAGAGTCAGGGAATATATGGGTTTCTTAGGGAGGCTGGGTCAAAGTGTTACAAACTATGTGGCTTAAAACAACAGAATTTTATTTTCTTATATAATTCTGAAGGCTAGAATCTTGAAATCAAGGTGTGGACAAGACCATGTTCCTGCTGAAGGCTCTCAGAGACAATCTTTTCTTGCCTCTTCCTAGCTTCTCTTAGATTCTGGCTGTCCTTGGCATTTTTTAGCTTGTAGGTGCATTATTCCAATCTCTGTCCTATTTATCATCTAGTGATCTGTGTTCAAATTTTCCTCATCTTACAAGGAGAGAATTGGACTAAGACCTACTCAAATCTAGCATGACTTAGCTTGACTACATCTGCAAAAACCTATCTTCAAATAAGGTCATGTTCACAGGTATCGGGTGTTAGGATATGAACATATATTTTTTTAAGAACACAATTCAGTCTATAACAGCAGGCTATAATAAAGTCTAAATAGAAAAGAACTCCGTGTGTGGGGGGGGTGGGGGGATAACTTCCCAGAAAAAGTGAAGTTTAGCTGAGATTTGAAATACCGGGGGCGCCAAAAAAAAAAAAAATACACATTTTAAGAGATGTTATTTATGTATTACTTTTCAAAGTTGAATTGAATTACAGTAGTAAAGTGTAGTATAACGTTTGCTCAAAAGATGGCGTTAATCAAATGAAGGCTAGCATCACTGTGCGACAAGCAGGACAGTCAAAGAAAATGGTGAAGCACAGTTGTGGTTCGAGGAATGCTAGACAAATTCGACGTCGTATTTGAAATTCGAGAACGTTATGGAAGTACAATGACAATGATGGAGTGAGTATGCAACAGAATCTCCAACATGCCTAACAATTACACACATTTGTAATAAATTTGAGATGCATGATACTTCCCTGGTGATGTGCACAAGGGAAGATCCAGGAGGCCTCACACAGCAACAAGTACTGCTTCTTCTGCTATGGTGTAGGAACTGTTTACACACCCACCACCGAAGTATACCAAACAATGTGCACCTCTTGTAATTGCAGAAGTCAAATGTGGCTTGTGTTCATCTTTTGTTATCAGTATATATTGAGTATTACAATTTTAATACAGTTTTTTCCTTTCTTAAAATGTGTATACATTTTTTTTGGCACCCTCTGTATAGGTAGGGTTTTCCCAGGACATGTTCGAAACTGGGGCAAGAATTGCTGGCCTAAGGATGCACCTGGAAACACATAAGTACCTAATAATGTTATTGTGGATCCTGGGCCTCAGCCCAATAAGTTATCATGCAAGAAAAGAAGGAACCCATGTTATTTTTGTGCTTTATTTTTCCAGCTGATAGTATTATCTTAATTATATATATTTAGGTTTGTTGTTTGTTTTTTTTTTACATCTAGCAATAAATGTGAAATATATGATGATGCTTTAGCATGAAATTTTATAAATTTCACATGTTAATGAAAAGCCTTTGATACTCTGTCTCAAGGTCTGAGAATCAGAAATGACAATACTTGCATCATGCTGATAATTGAGATGCTTTCCATGTGGGATGTATTGACAGTATTGCCTCTTTTATTGTTATTTATTAATAATTGCACCAAACTAAAATGAATTGTCTTTTGGTGGTTTTAGGTGAGAAAACACTAAAAATGAATCACAGGTACAAGCATATAAGATAAAGTATAAAACATCAAACCAACACAAAAGCATTTAAGTTTCTAAAATAGGTGGTACTTACTACCATTTTGAACAACCATCAAAACTTTATGTATGTATTGTAAACATCTTCTACCTGAATGGTTATGTCTTGCTTAAGAAGGATTGTGAATAATACTATACATTTTCCATTTAAATCTTATGTCATCTGTCCAACAATATTGATTTGAAGTTGGTCAAATAAATCATTTTTTAAAAGCTTATGAAGGAGTAGTGCTCCACTGAAGCATTTTCAAAGGAATATTTTATGGCATAAGAAATGGCTCATAATGTATTTTTTAAATTCAATATATTTTATACTGTATCTTAATTTTGAAGTAATATGTGTATACAATTAAATATATCAAATAATAGCATGTTTTAATTAACTTTTATTTTAATTAGAAAACTTTATTTAGAAAGTATATTCAAAAGAGAGAGAGAGGAGATTCACCTCCCCAAGGCAGGGGAGGGGGCCAAAGCTTAGAAAAACAAGGCCCAGGCAGGACTCAAAGAGCCACATTCTGTAAGAGATAAGATAGACAAGTGGGACCCCATCAAACTGACAAGCTTCTGCAAAGCCAAAGAAACCATCAAGAGAGCAGGAAGATAACCCACAGACTGGGAAAAAACTTGCCAACTGTATGTCTGACAAAAGCCTAACATCTAGGATCTAGAAAGAACTCCAATGTGCCAAAAAGTAAAAAACAAAAAGCCCCATTACAAAATAGGCAAAAGATATGAATAGACGATACTCAAAAGAAGACATAAGAGCAGCCAGCAAATACATGAAAAAATGCTCAGTCTCATTAGTCATCAAAGAAATGCAAATTAAAACCACAGTGAGATACCACTTAACTCCAGTCAGGATGGCCATTACCAATAACTCAAAAAACAACAGATGCTGGAGAAGATACTGCAAAAAGTGAACACTTCTACATTGTTGGTGGGAGTGTACACTAGTACAGCCTCTGTGGAAAGCAGTGTGGCAATTCCTAAAAGATCTAAAACTTGACCTCCCATACAACTCTGCAGTCCCCCTACTGAGAATATACCTGAAGGAACTTCAATCACTATGAAAAAGATACTTGTAAACGTATGTTTACTGCAGCATTGTTCACAATAGGAAGAACATGGAACCAACTGGGCTGCCCATAGAAAGAGGACTGAATAAAAAAAAATTATGGTACATATACATGATGGAATATTACACAGTCACAAAGAGGAGAAAATTATGAACTTCACAACAACCTTGGGGACTTGGAGTCTATTACACTGAATTATCTATCACAGAAACAAATAACTGAGTATCAGATATTCTCACTCATAAGTTGACTTTGAACAATTATCATAATACTATAAGAAAATGTTTGGCAATAGTGGGAAACTGCCAGGGGCAGTAGAGGGGGGATGCAGGATGGCAGTAGTGGGAATCTGCCGGTGGGGGGCAGGGCACATCATCAACAAGGGTACTTGCATAATGAACATTTGTATACCTATCCCTGAATTGTAGCCCACATCTTTAAAATTAAAAAAAATTAAAAGATTTTAAAAAAACAACAGCATACCTCATATTTTCAAAATTTACTGCAAGGGCAACTTTTACTTACTTTTTTTTTTTTTTTTGAGTTGGCGTCTCACTCTGTCACCCAGACAGTGCAGTGGCCGCTCCCAGCCACTGCAGCCTCGACCTGCTGGGCTCCGGCCATCCTTCCGCCTCAACCTTCCGAGTAGCCGGAATTACAGGTGCACACTACCACGCCCGGCTAATTTTTTGATTTATTATAGAGATGAGGTCTCGCCAAGTTGCCCAGGCGGGTCTCGAACTCGCGGACTCAGGCAATCTACTCACCTCAGCTTCCCAAAGCGCGGGATTACAGGCTGAGCCACCAAGCCCGGCTTACATGTGTTTTAAAACTCCAAAAGACATGCCTAAAAAGCAAATTAAATGCAACTTAAGTCACAATTTTCAGTGAGTTTCAGGCAGTGATATGTGGGTAAATATTTAAAAACCTGTTTTCTAAATTTAAAAAATGAAAGTTTTAAAATAAATTTTACTATTATAAAGCATGTGTAGCACACAATTTACAAATAATAGTTTAATATGCCATATTCTTATTGTAAATTCCATATAGCCATTGATTTTCATAAAATGCTTTTTTTTTACATTTGCCAAATTATTATATCTGTAGTCAACCTACATTGTCATTGACAAGTGATTGAAGTTCTGATATTAATTTTAGCTGCCATTTATTTGCTAATGAGTAACACAAAAGTAAATACAATAAAGACCTGTATAGCAATTTTGCTCCTTTTTCAGTAACAGTGAGGAACTTCTTTACTCATTTATTAATAAATTTCAAGTACTGAAAGATGATCTATTTCATTTATTTGTGCTTTTTCTGATGCAAAGGCTATAGATGCTACATATTTTGAAATGTTTATTAACGTTTTGTTCAGCACTTTTTAAAATCTGCACAACAGAACAATGAATCATATTCTGATTTGTAGACTTTGCTGATGTCATTTATGAAAATGCTACTCCCACACCAATTTTCAAGCTACCAAGTCAACATTGTTAGATTCAGAATTAGGAAAAGATGCACTGTGTGATGCCATCATATGATCTTTCAACCATACAGATATAATAGATATAAATAAGCTTCAGTACATTATAGTAAAATTATTATGACACATTTAATTTTTAGTATTTGCCACCGGGTATTTAATTTTACATTTATATAACTTAAAAATTTTAAATAATGTCCATACATTTTAAAGAAAATTTAACAGCTGACACTCATAAATTGGTACTGGGTAGCTACTGCACATCACTGGGTATAACAGAAAACAAACACAGATTTAAAAGTCAGAACTCAGGAAGATTTTACAACTAGTCTATACTTTAGCTTCCTTGGATATAATAACATTATAAAAAATCAAAGATATTCATATAATTGGTATATATACATGTGGTAGAAAATTCTCCTTATCCATTAGTCTTTTTTATAACTGTGAATTTCCCTGATATAAAACTCAAATATGCATGAAAACACACATATAATTACATATATATACTCATCTTTATACATATACATACATGCACATTTTGTTCTAAAATTTTACAGTTGTTTTTTGATATAGTTGAATAGCCTCAATAATAGAACAATAGGGAAATTAAATTGGGACTAGAAATAGAAAATAAAGAGAAAAGTAATGAACACTGATTTACTATAATTTTTATAAACAGTTTGCTTTAATGCAAAAATATTTGTTTTCAAAGGAATTTTTTCCTTTATTTGGTATTGCTTTGATGTTAGTTTTATTTTTTACCCTGAAAAGAAATCTATCTAAATTAGCAAATGATGATTAAGTTTTGGAAAAATAGGGGCATTACATTGACTCATAGCATCTGTGATGGTGTGCCTCTAACTTATGTTATTCATAGTTAATGTTTAATTTGCATGGTAGAATATTTTTCTGTGTTAAACAGATATTGCATCTCAATAGAATTTTTTTCTTCCTTCAGTAAATATTTTAAACTGAAAAGAAACTTTTATATTTGGCTAAAGAGAGATAATTAAAACTTTCCTTAGAAATGCAATATGGTAAAAAGAATCCTGTTTTATAGACTCCCAAATTATCATTTCTTATCTCAATGAATTAGTCTTAGAAGCCTTTAATCTAATTAATCCTTAACCAAGTGTAACACCACAGGGTGATATTTTGTGTAGCTGCCAGTGTTCATGGATTTAATTATGGATTTGCAAACAGATTTAGATAAAACCATCTCCAACTGACCTATGCCTATTCTAAGTTTAAGGTAAGGAACATTTTAGTTAATTTAAATGTCTTATATTAATCTGTTTGTGTGCATAATGTATCTGCCTTCATGTACGTGTTTGTGCACATTCATTTATTTTTATTTTTTTATTTTTGAGTTGGAGTCTCACTCTGTCGCCCGGACTGGAGTGCAGTGGCCGCTCCCAGCCACCGCAGCCTTGACCTGCTAGGCTCCGGCGATCCTTCCCCCTCAGCCTTCCAAGTAGCTGGAACTACAGGCGAGCGCTATCACGCCCGGCTAATTTTTTGGTTTATTGTAGAGATGAGGTCTTGCTAAGTTGCCCAGGCGGGTCTCAAACCTGCAGGCTCAGGGAATCCACTCACCTCAGCCTCCCAAAGCACGGGATTACAGGCTGAGCCACCGAGTCCGTCCGGCTTCATTTATTCTTTCTTTCAAATTATATAGAAGTTCTGATATATTTTTCAGCATTGTGTAAATAAATCTATGTTTCTTAACAGATAGAAATTATGCTTGAAAATTAAGATACGTAACCTCTACTTTTAGCTACTTTCTTTCTCTGGAATTTACTTTTTGAAAATATGTCATTAGATGTCTAGGGCCACCTCAGACTCAAACATATCATAATCCTAGGTTTAATAAGGGTGAAATTTATTTCAGAAAAAAATAGTGTTACATTCTTGAATGTCTACATCTTTCATAACTAGATCTACATTGTAGAACTCACAAGAAAACCTTATCTTCAACATTATCCTTTCTAGATGTTAACTCCGAAAATCTCAGCAGTTGGAACTTTTGGTGATGATGTATAAGTAAATAGGGTTCTCCAGAGAGACAGAACCAACATTATGTAGCTATAGACACAAATATATAAGAAGATTTATTATCAGAATTGATTCAAGGGATTACAGAGGCTGAGAAGTCTCATAATATGCCTCTTGCAATCTAGAAAGCCATGAAAGCAGGTAATATAATTCAGTCTGAATTTGAAAGCCTGAGAACAAGGGAAGACAATGCTGTAACTCCCAGTCCAAGGCTGAAGGCCTGGGTATATGGGATAGGCTGGTGTAAGTCCTAGAAGGGCTGAGAACAAGGAGCTCTGGCATCCAAGGGCAAGAGAAGATGTATATTTCAGATTAAGAGGAGAGAGAATTCACTCTTACTCCTTTTTGTTTCATTTGGGCCCTTAGCAGATTGAATGATGCCCGTGCACATTGGTGAAGGCAGGCCTTTGTTACTTAGACATGCTGTTTTACCAACTATCTGGGCATTTTTTTGCCATAATCATGTGGACAGATAAAATTAACCATCATAAGAATCCTGAAAGTACAAATTTAAAATGTGCAGGCAATATACCATAAGACTAGAAGAAACATTAAAAAATAGAATGAAAAACATTTACTTAATGTTGTTATGAGCTACATATGTAATAAATGATACTAAAAAAGCACAATAACGAAAACGATACGTTTAAAACGTAGATATTGTGTCTGACTAATTGGAGATTTTTTTTTTCAGTTTGCTCTGTTCTAAGTAAGAGGCAAAATATCTGTTACTTGTGGGTGTTGAATGAAACAACATATATAACACTCCAAGCATGAAGTTTAGCACAAAAGTACTTCTTACTTTATTCCTCATCTCTACAACATTTTACTGTGGGAAATTTCAAAGGTATATAAAATAGAGATAATAGAATAATTAATCTCATGTATTCATCATTCAGCTTCAACAAATATCAGGTCACTTCATCCCTTAATTATTTTGCATGATTTTGAAGCAAATCCCAAACAGTATAACAATGTATCTAAATATTTTAGTATTTATCTCTGCAAAAAAATCATTTTTATATTAAAACAACCCAAATAACATGATAACATTCAGTTAATAATAATTAGCAATAAATTCAATTAAATTTAATGCAGTTCTCTACACTAAATGAGAAGCAAAATAATAAATAAAAAAGATGTTTATTAAATATAAATTTCTATTTTCATATTATGTACATATATTTTTTGTGTTTCATTATTTTTTTGAATGAAATGTAGTATCTGAATCCCAGAATAGTCAAATGATTAGGTCAATGATAAGTTTGAAAATAAAATACTTCTTAACTTGGTGAGACCTCATCTCTACAATAAAAAAAAAAATTAGCCGGGTGTGGTAGTGCTTACCTGTAGTTCCAGCTACTTGGAAGGCTGAGGCGGAAGGATCGCCAGATCCCAGCAGGTCAAGGATGTGGTGGCCGGGAACGGCCTCTGCACTCCAGTCTGGGTGACAGAGTAAGACTCCAACTCAAAAAAAAAAAAAAGTGTTTTATTATAAATTGCTCCAGTCTCAAACTTTATTTTGAGTGTGTTAAAAATAATAATAAAATAAAATCAGCCAAGCATAGTTTCACATGTCTGTAGTCCCAGTTACTTGGGAGGCTGAGGTAGGTAGACTGCTTGAGCCTAGGAGTTTGAGGTTATAGTGAGCTATAATGGTGGCACAGCACTCCAGCCTGGGCGATAGAACCAGACCTTGTCTCCTAAAGCAAACAAACAAACAAAAACACTAAAATTTAATTTTTTAAAAAACAGCCACATTTTAATAAGTGATAGCATTATTTTTAGTTTTGCTATTAGCTTCCCTTGCATTCATATTTCACATTTTCATTATCATTTCTATCCTCAGCATTTTTTAGTTCCAAGTGCTTTTGCTTGAGTGTTTTCTCTTACCCATTAAATGTTTTTATTTAAATTCTTCTCAAGCTTTTTTTTTCCTTCCATAATGAATCCCATAAATGTATGGGGTTCCTATAGTTTAGCCATTTCCAAACGTGCCATTTCACTTATTTTATTGGTAGTATTTAAGCATCCCAAAATATCGGTCCTAAATAGCATCATGACATTTAGAGCAAGAAAAGGGCCCTTAAGATCAGTGTGTAGAAGTGTACTGTTAGAGTATCTATTAGTTGTATATGTTTCATTGGTAGTGTAGTGATGTCTAATGATCTCTGCCCACTAGGACAGGGTTTAATTTAGTCAGTTTATTTATTTATTTTTATTTTTATTTTTTTTGAGTTGGAGTTTCATTCTGTCACCCAGACTGGAGTGCAGTGGCCGCTCCCGGCCACCACAGCCTAGACCTGCTGGGCCCCGGCGATCCTTCCGCCTCAGCCTTCCAAGTAGCTGGAACTACAGGCGTACGCCACCACTCCCGGCTAATTTTTTGACTTATTGTAGAGATGAGGTCTCGCCAAGTTGCCCAGGTGGGTCTCGAACCCACTGGCTCAGGCAGTCCACTCACCTCAGCCTCCCAAAGCACTGGGATTACAGGCTGAGCCACCGAGCCCGGCTAATTTAGTCAGTTTAATTGCCAGTATAAAGGATAAAACCTTTTAGAATAAGATGGGTTATAATAAGATTTTTTTAAATGTCACTCTAAAGGAAATAGTCTTGTTTTTATTTTTCCCCAGACACAAGAAATAAGTCAGATAATTTTCAGGGGAGATTCTTAAAAATGTTACCAGTTTGAGAGGAAACAGCAGTGAATATATATAGACAGCTTTTCATCTAGTTTTTTTTTGTCTGTTTGTTTCTCTACTGTCAACTCACATTTTTTACACATCAAAAAATGGTGTTGGTGGGGGCATGGCAGCAAATACCAGTTGCTTTAAATGTTTTACCATAATCTCTCTCTCTCTTTTTTTTTTAAATAGGGAACTGACTCTCTTTTGGAGTAAGTTGCAAAGAAGAATCGACCCTTCTTTAGATACTTTTTTGGAGCGCTGTCGTCAGTTTGGTGTCATAGCTAAAACGCAGCAGCATCTATTTTGCCTCATTAGAGTTATACAAACTGAAGTGAGTAATTTACAATTTCTATGCTGATTATAGCTGGAGGGAAGAAATGAGTAGGGAGATAACTTCTCAGGCATTTCCTTTCAGATAAAGGAGGTTAAGAAATAATGGGGTTTAATCAGATTTATGGAATTGGCCACATCTGGCCATTTCTGTGCATTGACTTCCTAGAAATTCACAAATTTTCTTAATGGAAAGTGGGATTTGAAATGATAGACTGTCTTCCCTAGAGGAAGGGAAGATTTTGTTTCTTGGCCTTAACCACCCTGTATCTACTTTTCCTAGAACAGTGTTCTGTATTTTTATATAAGCATGTTTGCTTGCTAATTATAATCATAATAATTATATGTATTAGTATACCATGTAATAATTATAAATGAAGAAAATGTAATTGTGTTTTTAGCTCCTTGGGGTAGATTTGTATTTTTCTTGGAGTAATAGAACAGTCCCAGAATCAGCTATACACAGATTAATAAACTTCTGTACAAACAGACAGGAAACAGTAAGATATTTTAAGGAAATGTGTATTTCCTAAAATGAAATGAAGTGTCATATATAAAACCTTGTTCTTTGAATTCAGCCTTATATAGAGGTTTTGTTTTCAGCATCTACTCGTGACTGAGCTTTCTGTATGCCCATATCTATAGTGGCTCATGGTTATTTTTTATGAGTTACTTCTTTGATGACATCTAACTATTATTTATACTGAAGTTAAGGTAAAAGTGAGAGCATTGCTTGAGCCCAGGAGTTCAAGACCAGCCTGGGCAACATAGTGAGACCCTGTCTCTACAAAATATCAAAAAATCAGCCGGACATGGTGGCACACACTTATAGTCCCATCTGCTGGGGAGGCTGAGATGGGGGTATCATTTAAGCCCAGGAGGTCAAGGCTGTGGTGAGCTGGGATTATGCCACTGCACTTCGGCCTGAGCGACAGAGTGAGACCCCCTACTCAAACAAAACAAAATATTTTAAAAGCCAGTTGTGAAACTATTTCTTTTACAAATAGTTTGTAAAAAATTACACCCAGCCAATTTTTTGATTGATTGTAGAGATGAAGTCTCACCAAGTTGCCCAGGCTGGTCTCAAACCCCTGAACTAGGTCAATCCTCTCACCTCTGCCTCCCAAAGTGCTAGATTACAGGCGTGAGCCACCATGCCCGGATTCACAGTTTTGTAGATCAGAAATTCAGCACAATGTAGCAGGATCCACTTCTCAGATCATCAGGGCGTGCACCATCATGCCCACCTAAAATCAGAGTGTGGACCAGGCTGAGTTTTTTATTAGACGCTCTGTGGAAAATCTACTTCCAAAGCTTATTCTTATTGTTGATAGAAATCAATTTATTGAGGTTGTAAGCCCAAGGTCCCCATTTTCTTGCAGGCTGTCAGCCATGGTCTGTTCTGAGCTCCTCTCATTCCTTGCTTTCATTTTTTCGGCAGCAGAGGTGCAACAATCACTTCATATGCTTCAAATCTGACGTCTTCCATCTCTGATTTTCTAGCCCTAGATTTAAAGGGCTTGATTTATTAGCTCAGGCTCACCTGGATAGTCTGCCTATCTCAAGGTCAACTGATGTGAGACTTTAATTACATCTGCAAAGTCCCTTTAGCCATAATATAATTGTAGGAATGTTATCTCATCATATTTACAGATTCAATCCATACCCCAGGGGAAGACATTATACAAAGGTGAGGGTCACTGGGGATCATCTTAGAATTCTTCTTAATATAAGGAGCCACAGAAAATGAGAAAGCTGCTAGAAGATTAGGGAAAGTGGGTTTCTGAAACAGACCAGGGAATTTGCTGTCCATCTGTAGAACCAGACCATTTCTCTTGAAATAGTCTAGGCTACTTTCTGGTATAATCTCTACTCAAAATATTTGACCTGACATGTAGAAGAGATATGAACTGGTAGATGGAAGGGGAATGAGTGTAGAATCCCTTTCACATTGAGACTCCAGCTTTTTTAAGGAGAGAGATGATCTAGGATCTGGTTCTGTTGTGAATGACAGATATCCCACAGTAGTGGTGACCTTAAGAATATAGAAGTTTCTGCCTGCCTGCCCCCCCCGCCCCTTTTGAGCCAGAGTCTCCTGTTGCCCAGGCTGAAGTGTGAAGTACAGTGGGACAATCATGGCTCACTGCAGCCTTGACCTCCTGGGCTCAAGCAATCCTTCTGAGTAGCTGGAACTATAGGCGTGCACCACTATACCCAGCTCATTTTTAAATTTTTTGTGGGTACACAATCTCACTGCATTGCCCAGGCTGGTCTTGAACTCCTGGGCTCTAGCAGTCCTCCTACTTTGGCCTCCCAAAGTGCTGGGATTATAGGTGTGAGCCACCACACCCAGCCTCTTTCTCATATAGGAATGTAGTCCAGAGAGACAGGCCAGGTTGTTTTCTTGGCTTCCCTTGTCAGAAACCTAGGTTCCTTTTATCTGCCATTAACGCATAACTTCCTCCTTACGTTCTAAGTTCTAACTATTCCAGTCCCAGCTAAATTGTTTCCATTCCAGATAGCAAGACATGCACACACACATGTGAGTTTGAGACTAGCCTGGATGACCCTGTCTCTATTAAAATTTTGTTTTAGCCGGGCTCGGTGGCTCAGCCTGTAATCCCGCGGGTGAGGTGAGTGGATTGCCTGAGCCCGTGGGTTCGAGACCCGCCTGGGCAAGCAAGACGTCATCTCTACAATAAATCAAAAAATTAGCCGGGCGTGGTAGCGCGCGCCTGTAGTTCCAGCTACTTGGAAGGCTGAGGCGGAAGGATCGCCGGAGCCCAGCAGGTCAAGGCTGCAGCGGCCAGGAGCGGCCACTGCACTCCAGTCTGGGCGACAGAGTGAGACTCCAACTCAAAAAAAAAAAATTTTTGTTTTAAAAATTAACCAAGCAGGCCAGTCGTGGTTGGTCACACCTTTAATCCCAGCATTTTGAGAGGCCAAGTTGGAAAGATTGCTTGAGCTCAGGAGTTGGAGACCAGCCTGAGCAATGTTCAAGACCTTGTCTCTACAATAAAAGTTAGTTGGACAAGGTGGTACACACCTGTAGTCCCAGCTCCTTGGAAGGCTGAGGTGGAAGGATCACCTAAGCCCAGCAGGTGGAGGCTGCAGTATCTGTGATGTGCCACTGCATTCCAGCCTGGATGACAGAGCGATATGCCAACTCAAAAAAAAAATTTTTTTTTGCCCGGTATTGTGGCACTCCTGTAGTCTTAGCTATCAGGAAGATTCCTTTAGCCCAAGAATTTGAGATTGCAGTGAGCTGTGATTGCACTACTAAACTCTAACCTGGGCAACAGAGTGAGACCCTGTCTCTAATAAACAAATAGTAGTATGATAGAATAAGTGTTAATGTGATTATATTTTGCAGTAAATCCTGAATCCAGTTTATTTGTCCATGGGTCCCCTCTTTTTTTTGAGTCGGGGTCTCTGTTGCCCAGGCTGGAGTGCAGTGGCATGACCATGATTCACTAAAGCCTTGAATTCTTGGGCTCAAGTGCTACCCCTGCCTCAGCCTTTCAAGTAGCTGTGAGTACAGACCTGCCCCACCACACTTGGCATTTTTTTTGTTTTTTTGTAGACCATGCTGGTCTCAAATTCCTGGGCTCCAGCAATCCTCCCACCTTGGCCTCTCAAAGTGCTGGGATTATAGATGTGAGCTACCACACCCAGCTGATCATAGGCCTTTTGTGATGGAACATACTGTGGTACTATTGTTTTGGAAAACATAACTTTGTCTGGTTTAATCCCTTCTTAGTAATAAAGAAGCTGAAAGTTAGAGATATATAACTTAAGGATCATATGCCTAGTTCACAGCAGAGTCAAGACTAGACCATAGGTCTCTTGATTTAATAGCATAATATAATAGGAGTTTATTGTTTGTAAGTAAGAATAAAAAGGACTTGGAGAAAGTCAGGTAAGTTTTAAAATAATTCACAGGTTCTCAAAAGTTGTTATTAACTCTTTTTGGAAAACTGTGTGAGATAGACAGTAAAGAATATCCATTCTTTCTTAAGCAGCTTAATCTGGTTGAAGTGGTAAAATGTTACAATCACTAACAACACTTTTCAAAGAAAAATAACTAGAAATACCATTCATTATATATTCTGAACAGATATACCAAGAAGTTACTGCCTAAAGGAGTAGTGAATAAATTAGAATCAGGATATGGAATGTGAAGCTGAATTGTGAAGAAATTGGTGGACATGAAGAAATTGGTGGGTTTTAAACCAGGAAGCAAAGGGATCAGGAGTGGCTTGGCATATTGTATCAAGGGCACATGGGATATAGCCAAGTCAGTTCAGCTTTCCAGTCAGTATAGGCTAAGAGCTCAGGCTCTAGAAATAGATTGCTTTAGTTTAAATCCTTGTTCCTCTGCTCACTAACTGGTGACATTGAACGACTTGCCCTTCTGAGCCTTGGTCTATAAGATGTAGATAAACGTATGCTAAAGAGTTATTATAGAGGAAGTGCCTAGAATGTAGTAAGGGTGCTGCAAATTGATAGCAGTTATTTCTTTGTGTTATCACCATTTAGAATGATGCCCAGCACAGAATAATTGCTTAGCAAATTGTTTACTGATTGGAACAGTTGAATTTACTCAATTATTTTACATGGTATTATGTTGAATATTTATGACAGCATTGGTACTGTTTGCTTTCTATTTCTTTTTTATAACAAGCTTATGGAGTTAGGAGAAAATTCTAAAACTACCACTACTATTATCATTTTCCTGATGAAGAAACTGAAGTTCAGAGTTGAGAACTTGTCACTGTAGTGAAGCTGAGTTATCTTGTATGCATAATCACATATGACCAGATCTTCCAGATTTTTAACTAGTTTCTGAGAGTCTGCTGCTATAGAAAGGTTTTCTGATATCTGTTGTTTTTCCGTGGAAAGCTGAGACTCAGTACACCTGTGACTGTAAAGTACTAAATTCTTTCAGGAGGAAATGGAGAGGATCATTTATTTTAGCTTTGAGGTTTTGAAAAACTCAAGTGTTCATGATCCATTCACTTCTATACCTGTGTCTCCTCTTGCTCTCGTTTATTTAAACCCTGTCCTTTCTACTCAGCTTAACACCATTTTTTAAAATCCTCCAGTGACTTTATCCTGAATTCAATTGAATTCACGTGCATTTATTGTTTGTATAATTGGCATATAGATAAATTCTTGGGGAGTTAGGGATTGCTTTTATACGGAATGCCTTGTAAAGTTGGATATTCCAAAAATATACATATTGTCCATAGTTGAAGCATCTAATCCATTTTTTTGCATGTTAAGACAAGAATTATCTCAATGTAACTTGCATGAAGAAAGATTTAAGATAAAATTAAATAACTCTCTAAAGGTTTTGAGTCTCTAAAATACCTCATCAGTGAAAGTTATATAATCTTTCTGTATATGAAAAAAATAACTTTTTTTCCCTCTTTTTCTTACAGGCACAAGATGCTGGTCTTGGTGTGTCAATCCTACTGTGTGTCAGAGCTCTTCAACTCAGATCAAGCGAGGATGAGGAAATGAAGGCATCAGTTTGTAAAACAATTGCCTGTCTTTTACCAGAAGATTTAGAAGTCAGGCGAGCCTGTCAACTTACAGAATTCTTAATTGAACCCAGTTTGGATGGATTTAATATGTTGGAAGAACTGTATTTGCAGCCAGATCAAAAATTTGATGAAGAAAATGCACCAGTTCCAAATTCTCTTCGATGTGAGCTCTTATTGGCTTTAAAAGCCCACTGGCCTTTTGATCCTGAATTTTGGGACTGGAAAACTTTAAAACGACACTGCCACCAACTCCTAGGACAAGAAGCCTCGGATTCCGATGATGATTTAAGTGGTTATGAAATGTCTATTAATGACACAGATGTTTTAGAGTCATTTCTCAGTGACTATGATGAAGGTAAGGAAGATAAACAATATAGAAGAAGAGATCTGACAGATCAGCATAAGGAGAAAAGAGACAAAAAACCCATTGGTTCTTCCGAAAGATACCAGAGGTGGCTCCAGTATAAGTTTTTCTGCTTGTTATGTAAGCGAGAATGTATAGAGGCCAGGATTCTTCATCATTCTAAGATGCATATGGAAGATGGAATTTACACCTGTCCAGTTTGTATTAAAAAATTCAAAAGAAAAGAAGTGTTTGTTCCTCATGTGATGGAACATGTTAAAATGCCACCAAGCCGAAGGCATCGTTCTAAAAAGAAATTACTGTTGAAAGGCTCTCAAAAGGGTATTTGTCCCAAAAGCCCTTCTGCAACCCTGGAGCAAAATCATTCATTGAATGAACAAGCCAAAGGAGAGTCTCATGAATATGTCACATTCAGCAAATTAGAAGATTGCCACCTGCAAGACAGAGATTTGTACCCATGTCCTGGTACAGACTGTTCCCGTGTGTTTAAGCAATTTAAATACTTAAGTGTGCATCTTAAAGCTGAACACCAAAATAATGATGAAAATGCCAAGCACTACTTGGATATGAAAAATAGAAGAGAGAAGTGTACTTACTGCCGACGACATTTCATGTCTGCTTTTCACCTTCGAGAGCATGAACAAGTGCATTGTGGGCCTCAGCCTTATATGTGTGTATCTATAGATTGCTATGCTAGGTTTGGATCAGTGAATGAACTACTTAACCATAAACAAAAACATGATGATCTGCGTTATAAATGTGAATTAAATGGCTGTAATATTGTTTTCAGTGACTTGGGACAGCTTTACCATCATGAAGCACAACACTTTAGGGATGCATCTTACACATGCAACTTTCTTGGCTGTAAAAAATTCTATTATTCCAAAATTGAATACCAGAATCATCTCTCAATGCATAATGTTGAAAATTCAAATGGAGACATAAAGAAATCAGTGAAACTGGAGGAGTCTGCAACAAGTGAAAAGCAGGACTGTATTGATCAGCCCCATCTACTTGACCAAACTGATAAATCACATTTATCTGAGGATCTTCTTTTCTGTGCAGAATCAGCTAGTTCCCAAATAGATACAGAAACTGCAGAAAACCTAAAAGAAAACAGTGACAGTAATTCTAGTGATCAGTTAAGTCATAGTTCTTCAATGAATGAAGAATTAATTGACACACTGGATCACTCTGAAACCATGCAGGATATATTACTAACTCACGAGAAAGTCTTTGTGCCCTCCAGTTTAAAAGAAAAATGTTCCAGTGTGGCAGTTTGTTTTGATGGGACTAAGTTTACTTGTGGTTTTGATGGCTGCGGTTCCACATACAAAAATGCAAGAGGGATGCAGAAACATCTACGGAAGGTACATCCATATCATTTCAAACCCAAAAAGATAAAGACAGAAGATCTCTTTCCCTATTTGGGTAATGAACATAATCAGACAACTGAAAAGTTTGATGCAGAACCTAAACCCGGCTCTGATACGAACAGTGACTCCCCAGATGAAGGTCTAGATCACAATATTCATACTAAATGTAAAAGAGAACATCAAGGTTATTCCTCAGAATCCTCCATCTGTGCTTCTAAAAGGTCATGTACAGAGGATACCATGTTGGAACTTCTGTTACGCTTGAAACATTTAAGCTTGAAAAACTCAATAACACATGGATCTTTCTCAGGGTCATTGCAGGGGTACCCATCTAGTGGTGCTAAGTCTCTTCAATCAGTTTCATCCACTATCTCAGACCTTAATTTTCAGAATCAAGATGAAAATATGCCAAGTCAGTACCTTGCACAGTTGGCGGCTAAGCCTTTTTTCTGTGAGCTTCAAGGATGCAAATACGAATTTGTGACCAGAGAGGCTTTGTTAATGCATTATCTTAAAAAGCATAATTATTCAAAAGAAAAAGTCCTTCAGTTAACCATGTTTCAACATCGGTATTCCCCATTCCAGTGTCATATTTGCCAAAGGTCATTTACAAGAAAAACCCATCTTCGGATTCATTATAAAAATAAGCATCAAATTGGCAGTGACAGAGCAACTCACAAACTGTTAGATAATGAAAAATGTGATCATGAAGGCCCATGCTCAGTAGATAGGTTGAAAGGTGATTGTTCCCCAGAACTTGGAGGTGATCCCAACATTAACTCTAAGAAACCGCACTGTCACTCTAAAAAGGATGAATGCAGTTCAGAAACAGATTTGGAGTCATCTTGTGAAGAAACAGAAAGTAAAACATCTGATATTTCATCACCAATAGGCAGTCATAGAGAAGAACAAGAAGGAAGAGAGGGGAGAGGTAGCAGGCGAACTGTTGCTAAAGGAAATCTCTGCTATATTTTGAATAAATACCACAAACCATTCCATTGTATCCATAAAACTTGCAACTCCTCATTCACCAATCTAAAAGGCTTGATTCGCCATTACAGAACCGTTCATCAGTACAACAAAGAACAGTTATGTTTAGAGAAAGACAAAGCAAGAACCAAAAGGGAGCTTGTCAAATGTAAGAAGATATTTGCTTGCAAATACAAGGAATGTAACAAGCGCTTCCTGTGTTCCAAAGCTCTTGCTAAGCACTGTAGTGACTCTCATAACCTAGAGCATATTGAAGAGCCTAAAGTACTTTCTGAAGCTGAAGCTGCAGCAAGGTTTTCTTGTAACCAGCCTCAGTGCCCTGCTGTTTTTTATACATTCAACAAATTGAAGCACCACTTGATGGAACAGCATAATATTGAAGGAGAAATACATTCAGATTATGAAATTCATTGTGATCTTAATGGCTGTGGCCAGATTTTCACTCATCGCAGTCATTATTCACAGCATGTGTACTACCGACATAAAGACTATTATGATGATCTGTTTAGAAGCCAGAAAGTAGCAAATGAAAGACTGCTACGGAGTGAAAAGGTTTGTCAGACAGCTCATGCTCAGGAGCATGAACATCAGACTACCAGGAGATCATTTAATCCTAAAGCTAAAAAATGTGGCTTAATCAAAGAGAAGAAAGCTCCAATTAGTTTTAAAACAAGAGCTGAAGCCCTCCGTATGTGTGTGGAGCACTCTGAGCACACACAGTACCCCTGCATGGTTCAAGGGTGCTTATCTGTGGTGAAGTTGGAGAGCAGCATCGTGAGGCATTACAAACGTACTCATCAGATGAGTAGTGCCTATTTAGAGCAACAGATGGAGAACCTTGTTGTTTGTGTGAAGTATGGTACCAAAATTAAGGAGGAGCCCTCTTCTGAACCAGACCCCTGTATAAAGAAAGAAGAAAATAGAAGCTGTGAATCAGAGCAAACAAAGCACAGCCATTCCCCAGGTGAGAGCAGTGCACCCCTCCAGAACACTGATTCCTCTCATCCTGGTGAAAGAGATGGAGGTCAGAAAGTTTGTATCGAAAGCAACCAGGTATTTGATGCAGGTACTCTGCTCTACAGGGGAACTTTGAAATGTAACCATAGTTCAGAAACCACTTCTCTGGAACAATGTAATATAGTTCAGCCTCCTCCTTGTAAAATAGAAAATTCCATAGCTAATCCTGATGGGACTGAAAGTGGGACTTTTTTCACAAGTTTCCAGCTGCCTTTACCAAGGATCAAAGAATCAGAAGCTGGGCAGCATAGTTCAGGGCAAGAAAACACTGTAAAAAATCCAGCCCATGTTCCAAAAGAGAATTTTAGAAAGCATTCACAGCCCAGGTCATTTGATTTGAAGACTTACAAACCTATGGGATTTGAATCTTCATTTCTGAAATTTATTCAGGAAAGTGAAGAGAAAGAAGACGATTTTGATGATTGGGAACCTTCAGAGCACTTAACATTAAACAATTCTTCGCAACCCAGTAATGACTTAACAGGGAATGTTATGGCAAACAATATAGTGAATGACAATGACCCTGAAGTTGACATACCTCATTCTTCCAATGACTCTGCTATTCATGAGAACCTGACTGCAATCCCACCTTTAATAGTAGCTGAAACAACAACAGTTCCTTCCTTGGAAAACCTGAGGGTTGTATTGGACAAAGCATTAACAGACTGTGGAGAGCTTGCCTTAAAACAGCTTCATTATCTTCGGCCAGTGGTTGTCCTCGAAAGATCGAAGTTTTCCACACCAATTTTAGACTTATTTCCAACAAAAAAGACAGACGAGCTTTGTGTCGGAAGTTCCTAAATAGCAATTTTGTTTTAAACTGGCTCCAACACTGCAACCTGGGGACAATTGCCAACTCGAACAAAGGCTGAGAACCAGCCATGCTGTTGTTTAGGGTAGAATAGGCTGTGTATTTACATGAATGTATAATATCTATGTCAGCAGTATTGGCTGAGTCCATTAGCTCTCCAGTTGGTTTAATGATTGGGGTTTTTTTTGTTGTTGTTTATTAAAAAAAGAAATGGAACTGTACTCTTGTTTGGTGCTAATTAACACATCAAAATATACTGGGGCTTCCTTTTTCAAATTAAGTGTGCATGATTGTATATGGAACAAATACTAAGGTCCCAGGGTGGGAGGGCTAGGGAGAGGGATACGGAGTTCTTACTTGACTTGAATGTGCACCTCAGGGTGCTTTGTGTAATATATTGTACACTACAGCATCTTATATTTTTTGAGTTGAGTTTCAATAAATTACAATTTTTCACCCATTCCTTGTTCACTCATAATGAATTTTCATGCCCCATGTAAACTGGAATTGCACTTGTCTTTTCTAGAATGTGCATTTATATTTTACCCCAGTTATTTTTTTCACTTCTTATTAATGGAACCATTCAGATCAAGTTTGTTTTTGAATAACCATTGTCTTAAAATTTTTGTGGAGAGAAAATTCTGAGATTGAGTAATTCACTCTGGGAGTCAAGATAGCTCCCAGAGGAGAATGTCCAGAAGTTGGTCAAGTAGAAAGGAGAGGGTATGCCAGGCAGAACATGAAAGGTAGAGCAAATCCAGAGGCATATGAGGCATGTTTCTGAGGAGTTACAAATATAATATGCTGGCAGTAAAGGGGGAAGAATAGGAGGAGGTAACACTGTTGTAGAGATAGATACGCAGGAACCAAATCTTGAACACAAAAGACTTTGGACTTGAGTCTGTAGGCAGCTGAGAGTCTCAGAAGGATGTTGAATAAAGTAACACATTCAAATTAATGTATGGAGCATTTGAAATGTGGAGTATGTTTGAGGAGCTGAGAATGGAAACAGTAGATAAGACGGAGTAATAGGCAGACTTGATGAGGATGTGTACTACTAATTGCAGCAGAGTGCAGAGTAGAGTCCCCACCCCCCACCCCCACCCCCGGGGCCTCACTGTCTTGGCCAGGCTAGAGTACAGTGACATGTCTCCTGGGCTCAGGTGATCTTTCCACTTCAGCCCCAAGTAGCTAGAACTACAGACTTGTGTCACTGTACCTGGCTAGTTTTTTGGAAATCAAGGTGTTTAAGGAGACAGGGTTGTTGGGACGTGGAGGGTAAAGAAAAGGATTTGAGGAAAATCAGTTGTTAGTGCTGCAACCAATTGAAGTGTTTGGGAAGAGGATGGAAAGCCGTGATGAGTTTGGTTTTTGGATGTGTTGACTTTCAGAGACTGTGAGATATCTAATGACAAACGAAGACAGTAATGTGTTCTTTTTTTTTTTTGAGTTGGAGTCACTGTCGACCAGGCTGGAGTGCACCTCAGCCTTGACCTGCTGGGTGGGCTCAGGTTATCCTTTTGCCTCAGCCTTCCAAGTAGCTGGAACTACAGGCACACATCACCATGCCCAACTAATTTTTTGATTTTTTGTAGAGATGAGGTCTTGCCAAGTTGTCTGGGCTGGTGTAGAACATACAGGCTCAGGCAGTCCTCTCACCTGGGCCTCCCAGAGTGCTGGGATTATAGGCGTGAGCCACTGCACCCGGTTGTAATGTGTTCTTATAAATACAGTAGCTTTATTTTTTTTCTTGTGAAGTTTTCAGCTACTTTCATTAGCTAGCAATAAAATGACTCAGACACACAGCTAACATCTGTCTCATCCCTGTGGTCAGATTTTCAGGGCCTTTTCTCTAATCCTGTAAGCTTTTCAGGAATTCCATTTTGTCACCTCACCATAAGTCTAAAGCACTCCCCATTCCTAAGTCATTTCTTGTCTCAGATCCCAGTAACAAAGGAATCAGATTTCTGAGTGATCTGAATGAGAATGTGCTAAAAGAAGTGGCAGAAACAATGGAACATCTTAGAGACCAAGACCACATTCCTTGGAACCCTACACTAAATTATGCTGTGGGCTTCAGCTTCCTCACGAGGTAAGGAAGTATGGGTGACCATCTTGAAAGATCCCTTTCTATGATTTGAGCATGAGAATCTCCTGTAGGTCTCATTTTAAAAATTTCAGGCCAGGAATGGCCACTCACGCCTATAATTGCAGCCCTCTGGAAGGCCAAGATAAGATTGCTTGAGCCCAGAAGTTCAAAACCAGCCTGGGCAACATAGTGAGACCTCATCTCTGCAAAAAAAACAAAAACTACTCTCATACTGGCACTGTTTAGCCCAGAACAAGAGAAAGCTGCTAATTTGCTTAAGACTGAGCTATATTCATTCAACCACTCCAAACTCCTGTCCCCTGGAAGGACCGGTGTAGTACACTTGCATTGGAACCAAATCCTACTTTTCAGAACCCAATTAACGGCTCAAGTACAAGCCTAAGTGGTTGATCCTACGATCACTTTCTATTCCAGTTGGAGCAACTTGCTTCATTTGACATTCAATTAAAGGTGGTTTTTTTTTTTTTTTTTAAGTTAGAGTCTCACCCAGGCTGGAGTGCAGTGGCATGTTCACAGCCACCACAGCCTTGACCTGCTGGGCTCAGGCTATCCTTCCGCCGCCTCAGCCTTCTAAGTAGCTGGAACTACAGGCATGTGCCACCATGCCTGGCTAATTTTTTTATTTATTGTAGAGATGAGTTCTCACCAGTTTGCCTGAGCTGGTTTCAAACCCATGGGCTCAGGCAATCTTCTCACCTCAGCCTCCCAAAGTGCCGGGATTATAGGCATGCGCCACTGCGCCTGGCCTAAAGATGATGTTTTATGTTTAAACCAGTTTGAGTGATTTTATGATAATAAAGACAAAATGTAAGCTTTGCAGCTTTTAGTAATTAACTTGATGTCTCTTTGGAATTTGTCCCAACCCTGGTACAGACCTGAAGCATTAACTTTGTTTTCAAAACTTTTTCAATTAAACAGTGCCCCTAAAATGGTAGGTAGGAATCAAATGTGCCAGATACTTTCAACCTTGCCTTTTACCTAGAATTCTCTTGCTTCAGTGTTTTTCCCATTTCCATGAGCACACGTGTGAAAGAAGATGGAGTACTACGGTGAAGAAAGTTTTTGATTATCCTTCATAGAGGCGTTCCATTCCCAGTCTGTCCTCTCAGTCCCAGGTTGCCTACTTCTAAGCAGTGCTGTCTAGGACATAGTCACTGGGGGATGTAGTCATTCCCTAGATTCTTTTTTTTTTTGAGTCGAAGTCTCACTCTGTTGCCCAGGCTGGAGTGCAGTGGCATGCTCACGGCCACCACAGCCTCGATCTGCTGAGCTCAGGCAATCCTTCCGCCTCAACCTTCCAAGTAGCTGGAACTACAGGCATGTACTCCCATGCCTGGCTAATTTTCTATTTATTGTAGAGACGAGGTCTCGCCAGGTTGTCCAGGCTGGTCTCGAACCCATGGGCTCAGGCAATCCTCTCACCTCGGCCTCTCAAAGTGCTGGGAGGCATGAGCCACTGCAATGGCCATGCCCTAGATTCTTTTTTTTTTTTTTTTTTTTGGGTTGGAGTCTTACTCTGTCGCCCAGACTGGAGTGCAGTGGCCGCTCCCGGCCACTGCAGCCTCGACCTGCTGGGTTCCGGCGAGCCTTCTGCCTCAGCCTTCCAAGTAGCTGGAACTACAGGCGCGCGCTACCACGCCCGGCTAATTTTTTTTTGATTTATTGTAGAGATAAGGGCTCACCAATTTGCCCAGGCGGGTCTCGAACCCACGGGCTCAGGCAATCCACTCACCTCAGCCTCCCAAGGTGGGGGATTACAGCCCTAGATTCTTAAGTACACACATTTAAAGACATGCAGTCCCTCTGGGAAACAATACCAAAGAAACTTTGTCAAGGCCATCATGGAGCTGACTGAGGTGAGGGAGGGCTGGGATAACTCAGAACATTGTTACTAAAAGTGTAGCAGTAGGCCAGCAGCATAGGCATCAACCAGGATCTTGTTAAAAATGCAGAATGTGGCCGGAATAGGTGGCTCAGCCTGTAATCCCAGTGCTTTGGAAGGCCAAGGTAAGTGGATTGCCTGTGCCTGTGGTTTCGAGACGAGCCCAGACAACTTGGCGAGACGTCGTCTCTACAAGAAATAAAAACTTAGCCGGATGTGGTAGCACGTGCCTGTAGTTTTGGCTACTTGGAAGGCTGAGGCAGAAGGATCGCCAGAGCCCAGCAGGTTAACGCTGGGGTGGTCGTGAGTGTGCCACTGCACTCCAGCCTGGATGACAGAGCGAGACTCCAACTCAAAAAAAAAAAAAAAAATGCAGAATTTCAGACCCTACTCTAGATTTACTGAACCAAAATCTGCACTTTAGTAAGAGACCCAGATGGTTCATAAGCACAGAAAAGTTTTAGAAGCACTGGCCTGGAATACAAAGTGGGAAGTACTATGAGAATTCAGGGTAATTATACTTTTTTTAACCCGTTACATAAAATTGTCTTGTTGAATCTTCATAATCCCATGAAGTAGGTGCTGTTACTATCCTTACTTGACAAAGAATCAGAGATAGAGATGAAGTGTCTTGCCTAGCTGACACAAATAGAGATGGAGCCCCGTTTCCAATTTCTTCTGACTACAAAAATACCAAGGAGGGTCACTTAATATGAAGGAATAACATTGAAATTTGCAGGTGGTATTTGAAGTACCAAATATAATCTTTTTTTTTTTTTTTAATATTCTTCCTTTCTGAAATAAACATCTGGGTCAGAAAAGTTGCTCCTCTCCATCTCACCTCAAGGTAAACTGATTCCTCCTGGCTTTTTACTACTGCTTTATACCTTATTATGTAGAACTGCATCTAGAAAGAGTAGCCTATACTGCTCTGGCCTACTTAGTCTAGACCTGCAGGAGTGGATTCTGTGACAGACTGCATTTGGAGATCTGAACCACTTTGAGGAGGGTAACCAGGATAGGCAGGAGATTTAAAAACCTGTCAATATGTATTTGGCAGGTTTGGCCTGGAAAAGAAAACCAAAGAGAGAGGAAAACTACCTGAGTAGCTAATAAGCCAAATATTTACTAAGCACATACCATCTCCTAGCCCCTGGGTGCTAAGAGTGTTGACCAAGACTCGTTAAGTTTCCTGCATCATGGAGATTGAGAATCCAGTAGGGAAGACTGACATTTAACAAACCACTACAAATAA
The DNA here is from genome assembly GCA_963574415.1 of Tarsius wallacei. Taxonomy (NCBI): domain Eukaryota; kingdom Metazoa; phylum Chordata; class Mammalia; order Primates; family Tarsiidae; genus Tarsius; species Tarsius wallacei. The sequence continues at coordinate 39,973 of CAUYQG010131698.1, forward strand.
TAACTAATTAAGTAAAAGTGGCACAAAGAAATCTCTATGAGATGGGGACCAAGAAGGGGACAGCAAAAGCTTCCTTGAGGATGACGTTTAAACTGAACCATGAAGAATCAATAGAAGTTTGACAGCCATTAGCCAGGAGAGGTAGCAGACACATGTAGTCCCAGCTCCTCAGGAGGCTGAGGCAGGAGGGTCAGTTGAGCCAGGGAGTTGAAGGCTGTAGTGCACAATGATGGCATCTGTGAATAGCCACTACATTCCAGCCTGGGAGAGGGAAAAAAGAGAGGGTTGGATACTTAAACAGGGACCAGGTATTTTAGTGCCCTGTTAGCCATGTTCCAGATTTTGGATTTTGTTTGAAAGACAATGGAGAACCTAGCAAAAGACTATTGAATGGACGTGACTGAGTGACAGATGGCTGGATGGATAGATGAATGGGTGGATGCCAGCCACTATTAAAGAGGAGCTGAGATGCCTGCCATAGAAGGTGGTATTTCTTCTTGGTGGTAGATGCCTGCCATAGAAGGTGGTATTTCTTCTTCCCTGTCTTGACATTGGGGATCCATTCTACCAAGTAGCTAGAGACGTTCAGGTATCCGAGAGGGGAGTCAAACAATAAATGGTTTTTTTGCACTAGATTCTCTTTGAAGCACTTTATACTCAAGATTTACAATACTTTGTATTTGGAGATAAATGTCACCACTAATAATTGTGCCCTTACCTATATGTGTGGCATGGTTCTTTTGTACAAGTTATCAAGTCTTCGTTACAGCTCTACAAGGTAGGAATTATTCTCACTTTATAAATGAAGATATTGAACTTCAGGTTAAATAACTTATCCAAGGTAACAAGGTTAACAAGTAGAGCTAAAATTTGAACCCGGATCCAGAATACTCTTTCTCTCTCTTATCAGCAAATATTGATTGATTGATTGATTGAGTTGGAGTCTCACTCTTTCGCCCAGGCTGGAGGGCAGTGGCACACTCACGGCCACCACAACCTCAACCTGCTGGGCTCAGGCCATCCTTCCGCCTCAGTCTTCCAAGTAGCTGGAACCACAGGCACTCACCACCATGCATGGCTAATTTTTTTATTTATTGTACAGACGAGGTCTTGCCAAGTTGCCCAGGCTGGTCTCGAACCCCTGGGCTCACACAGTCCTCCTGCCTCTGCCTCCCAAAGTGCTGTGATTATAGGTGTGAGTCACTGCTCCCAGCATCAACAAACTAATATTTATTGAATGCCTACCATGTGGCCAGGCACTGTTTTAGACCCCCCCAAAAGCGGTGGGGGAAGAGCAGTAAACACAAATTCTGAGGGGGAGGAAAGGGACAGATAAGGAAGAAGACTAAGGGAACTGAGAAGCCTGCCGTGATGGAGGCTTTGCTTTAGGCCTCCTCTTCATGCTCCTCACTGAAATCCTCCTCTTCTGCAGTGGCATCCTGGCACTGCTGATACTCAAAAACAAGGTAGTCCTTGTTTCTCTCAGTCTCGGTGAACTCCATCTTGTCCATGCCCTCACCTGTGTACCAGTGGAGGAAGGCCTTCCAGGGGAACACTGCATTGAACTGCTCAGAGATGCACCTGAAGAGCTCCTGGACTGCCATCTTGAGGCCATGAGGCGGGATATCACAGCCATCCTGACGCTGGGGATCCATTCCACCCAGTAGCTGTTATTCTTGTTCTGCACATTGACCATCTATTCATCGACCTCCTTCATGGACATCTGGTCACGCAACACAGCAGCCACAGTGAGGTACTGGCCATGGTGGTCACAGGCAGCCATCATGTTCTTGGTATTGTAGACCTGTTGGGTGAGTTCAGGCACTGTGAGAGCCCCATACTGCTGCTTCCACGGCTGGTGAGAGGGGTGAGGCCAGGCATGAAGAAGTGGAGACATGGGAAAGGCACCATGTTGACTGCCAGCTTGTGGAGGTCAGCATTGAGCTGACCAGGGAAGCAGAGGCAGGTGGTGACACCGCTCATGGTGGCTGAAACGAGGTGGTTCAGGTCTCCGTAGGTTGGTGTGGTCAACTTGAGGGTGCAGAACCAGATGTCGTAGAGGGCCTCATTGTCAGTGCATTAGGTCTCATCAGGGTATCAGTGTTCTCTACCAACTAATGGACAGAGAGGGTGGCATTGTAGGGCTCAACCACAGTGTCTGACACTTTGGGCGAGGACACCACACTGAAGGTATCATGATGCGGTCAGGATACTCTTCTCGGATCTTGCTGATAGGGAGGGTGCCCATTCTAGAGCCTGTGTCCTCACCCAGCGAGTGGGCCAGCTGGAAGCCCTACAGCCAGTTACAGCTCTCGGCCTCCTTCCATACCACATCCAGGAAGGAATCAACCAGCTCGGCCCCCTTTGTATAGTGGCCCTTTGCCCAGTTGTTGCCTGCTCCAGACTGGCCAAAAACAAAATTGTCGGGTCTGAAGATTCATGCAAAAGGACCTGAGCGAACATAGTCCATGGTCCCAGGTTCTAGATCCACCAGGATAGCATGAAGAACATATTTGCCACCTGTGGCTCCATTGTAGTATACAGAGACACGGTCCAACTGCAGGTCACTGTCCCCGTGGTAGGTACCAGTTAGGTAGATGCCATGTTCATTACTGATCACCTCCCACAACTTTGCACCAATCTGGTTGCCACACTGGCCTGAATATGCATGATTCCCTCATGTTAAAATGTATTTTAATTTTGTGGCTTGCTTCAAGGTATGTATGGGACAAGAAAATATGTAATTTTTTCTCTGCTGGTTGCAGGCTGAAAGGACAGAATGTGCCCCACAGGCTGGAGCAGCGAGGTCTGACCGCGGTAGCAGGAAGGTTCTGAGAGTCATCACACTCTCAATACCTACCTTAACAACCACTCTACTCTGCTTCTCTACAAACGTGGACACAAATATGATAAAAGCCATTTGACAAATGAACAGTTTTGGCTATAAAGGTATTTGCATTTACTTAAAATATTTGAATGCCTACGATGTGCCAAACACTATGGATTTAGTAGTCAATAAAATGGATATGGCTCCTGTCTTCTTTGGGCTGACAATAGTCAGGGAAGACAAATGTTAAACCAACAACTGCAAAAACAACTATAATTGTGTTAAGTGCTTTGAAAGGAAAATAGATGCCATCTAACCCTTCATATTATCTAATTTAGGGAATCTTGGGAAATTATTCCATTGTCACAACCCTATCTTTCTCCAATAAGTTTTTGGCTACCATTCTTTAATGGTTAAACACCTGTTAAAGTAAATCTGAGTAACTTTTATTCCTTGCTAGAAAGGATTCTGACTATGGTCAGTCATCAGTGGACTGTGGGTTTAGCATTAATAACAGTCACCAGGCACGGTAGCTCACACCTATTGTAATCCTAGTAATTTGAGAGGCAGAGGCAAGAGGATTACCTGAGTCCAGAGATTTGAAACCAACCTGGGCAACTTGGCAAGACCTCATCTCTACAATAAATAAAAAAATTAACTGGGCGTGGTGGTGGGTGCCTATAATTCCAGCTACTCAGAAGGCTGAGGAGGAAGGATCGCCTGCCTGAGTCCAGCAGGTCGAAGCTATGGTGGTCGTGAGCATGCCACTGCACTCTAGCCTGGGTGACAGAGTGAGACTCCAACTCAAAAAAACAAACAAAAAAACATTAATAGCAGTCACTCCCAAATCAGTAGGTCATTTCACCCCAACACAAGTTTTTTGTTTGTTTGTTTTTTGTTTTTGAGTAGGAGTCTCACTCTGTCGCCCAGGCTGGAATACCATGGCACAACCACTGCAGCCTTGACCTTGCTGGGCTCAGGAGATCTTTCCGCCTCAACCTTCCAAGTAGCTAGAACTATAGGCACTCACCACCATGCTCAGTTAATTTTTTTTTATTTATTGTAGAGACGAGGTCTCTCCAAGTTGCTCAGGCTGGTCTCAATTCCCTAGCTAGGCTCAGGCAATCCTCTCACCTCGGCCTCCCAAAGTGCTGGGATTATAGACTTGAGCCACTGCGCCCAGCTCAAAAACAAGTATTAATACTATATTTCCGGCCAGGCATGGTGGCTCATGCCTATAATCCCAGCACTTTGAGAGACCGAGGTGAGAGGATAGCCTGAGTTCAGGGGTTTGAGACCAGCCTAGGCAACTTGGTGAGACTTCATTTCTACAATAAATCAAAAAAATTAGCCAGGCATGGTGGCGCATACCTGTACTCCCAGCTACCTGGAAGACTGAGGCAGAAGGATCACCTGAGCCCAGCAGGTCAAGGCTGCGGTGGCCGTGAACATGCCACTGCACTCCAACCTGGGCAACACAGTGAGACTTCAACTCAAAAAAAAAAAAAAAAATACTGTATTTCCAATGCTTCCCTCATATTGCCTGAATCTGCCCAACACCTCAAGTAAAACCACACTTCCCCTGCCTGCAAGAACAAAACAGTTCTTCCTTCACCAGATTTCTCAATTCCTGGTCTTTCTGTCAATCAGAATGAACAAATTGGAACCTGTGGTGTCTGACTTCTATGTCTTCATCTCGTATAGCATCAGACAATATTGTTTAAATTTTGTATTTATAGACAAGTTCTCACTCTGTCACCCAGGCTGGAGTGCAGTGGCCAATCATTGCTCACTGTAACCTCAAACTCCTGGACTCAAGCGGTCCTCCCACCTAAGCCTCCCAAGAGACTGGTACTACATGCACACACCACCATGCCTAGCTAATTTTTTAATTTTTAGTTTTTAGAGAAAGGGTCTTATTATGTTGCCCAACCTGGTCTGGAACTCCTGGCCTCAAGCAATTCTCCTGCCGCAGCCTTCCAAAGCACTGAGATTACAGGTACCGACAATATTTTTTTTTTTTTTAGTTGGAGTCTCACTGTCACCCAGACTGGAGTGCAGTGGCCGCTCCCGGTCACCGCAGCCTCGACCTGCTGGGCTCCGGCGATCCTTCCACCTCAGCCTTCCAAGTAGCTGGAACTACAGGTGCGTGCTACCACACCTGGCTAATTTTTTGATTTATTGTAGAGATGAGGTCTCGCCAAGTTGCCCAGGCGGGTCTCGAACCCGCGGGCTCAGGCAATCCACTCACCTCAGCCTCCCAAGGCG
>CAUYQG010131717.1:0-20158 GCA_963574415.1 Tarsius wallacei
TAGGGAGAAAGCTTTACCTGCAATCAAAAAAGGGACTTTCCTGTGACTTGTTTTGAATCATTCATTTGGGGAGAGGCGTAACTTTTGTATTTCACTAAGTTTAAATCAAGTGCAACTAATATGAAATCTTGCTATTTAATAAAGTTTCTAACTTGAAAATTTGAAAATATGTAACACTGAAAGACCTCAGTTAGGGCTATTAGAAATATATGCCTGTGTCATAGGCAGCTTCTCTTGGGAAGTGAGATACAGTACTATTCAGTGAGTGACAAATCTGTTTATTACAGAGACATACCTCTTGGAAGGTTGAGAGGTTCTGAGTTCCCCATCTTTGCCATGCATATAGAAAATCCAAAGTTTGATTTCTCTTTCTTTCTTCCCCTCTCTCTCTCTCTGTCTCGCTCGTTCTCGCTCTTGCTCTCTCTCTCTCTCTCCTATTTGCAATATTTGCCCTCTCTGAGGGCAGTCGTGAAATCAGTACAGACTGTGTTGATTAGCAGATTTATTACTCTTTGAGGAAGCACTGGAATGTTTTGTGAGATTATTTTTATATGAAGGAATAGCTTGAATTTAAACAGCTGGTAAGAATAGTATGACTACCTTAGCACAGGACATGACTACACACACAATATTCTGAAAGAATAGTTTGGTTGACTTAAAAATACATAGGACATGGGGGAGGGGGAGAGCCTGCTATGCTCAGCAAAAAATAGGGTACATAAGACAGGGATGACTGTCCATCCACTGCTGCAAGGATGAGAGGTTATTTCTACCTCCCAAGAGACTAGAAAAGTTTCCAGAGGTGTCTCCAGGCTTGCGGAAGAAAGCAAGGTCTCTTGGTATTTTTCCTTGGTGTGTATATGACAGCCAGTGTAATCAATACCCTAGGTTATGCATCTATATCAGATACTCACCTGTGAATATTATTGGTTTTGTAATCTTTGTTATATAAGAGGATGTTTAGGTTGTACATAGTGGGGTAGATTATTGCCTGCTCCTACACATAGGAATATGCTGCATAATTGTGCATAACTTCCATCTCCTTTACTGGCTTGTAAGCAGAGAAAACTGTATCTGTTACTGCCTTGTAATTTTCTCATACATCCTCCCCCCCCCCACAAAATCACAGTAAAATAAACAATCTCCTATTCTCATTCCTTTTTCCACAGCAGCATATTTTAGAGACACAAAATCTGCATTCTATAACTGGGAGTAATTTTTTTTTTAATTTTTCTTTTCTCTTTTTTCGTATGATGCACTTAGATGTGTACTTTCTGACAAGGGGTTGGTACCTAAGAAATGTACTAGCATCATTCAGAAAACTATTCTATTTCAAAATGACTCATAGTAAGGAGATTGGAATAATACATGTTGCATATTTGTTACCAATTGTAATTTGTCTGTGTTATGAAAGATGTAATGGTTTGTCACTGTTTTCTTGTAACATGATATGGAATAAAGTATAGCAGAATCTCAGTACATCTTCTTGGTGGATGCCCAATAAGACCATACCAAAAAAAAATTGTCTTCAACCTCTTGGACACAACCATTTTTAAAGAATAAACTGAGAGCCCAAACACACACTATGTGGGATTGAGTGGGCTAGCTAGAGTGTTCCAGGAGTCTGTTGAGCCCTCCTCTCGATTTGCTATGCTGCACGTGGGAAGGAGACCAGGCTATGCAGAGCAAGTCTGTGAGCTTCTTCACAACTCCCCTGGCTCCTAACTGGCATTCACCGTGTGTTCTACCCATTTTGCGTGCACCTGGAGGCTTCCTGATTTGTTTGACGACAGTCCTGTGAATCTTGGATTGGCTCTTTCGCAATTTTTTACGCATTCCCTAAGACAAGGTGAGGAGGTTCCCTCCACAGAATCCAAAGAAAAGCTTCAGCATGCAGATGTCCTGCCAGAGGCCTGAGTGTCCTTACTGAGCTGGGCACACTTCCCCCAAACACCACCTGGGGGCCTCTGCACCTGGATGGGCAGGGCACTCGGGATCCCACATTTGGATGGACAGTGCCAGTTTGGGATGCCAGACCCTCTCCCATCATCACCATCTCCTTGTTGTGTTTGTCATAACGCCAGACAAACCCCCAATTGATAAATTGCTCATAACGCTCATGCCAGGTATAGTCGATTTTATAGATAGGCTGTTTGGTGATTTAAAAGCGTTTACAGACCAGGAGTGGTGGCGTACGCCTGTAATCCTAGCACTTTGGGAGGCTACAGGCAGAAAGATCACTTGAGACCAGGATTTGGAAACCAACATAATGAGAGACCTTGTCTCTACTTAAAACATGCTTTTTAATTAACCAGGCATGGTGGCATGTGCCTGTAGTCCCAGCTTCTCAGGAGGCTGAGATGGATCCCTTAGCCAGGGGTTCAAAGCTGCAGTGCACGACGATCATGCCAGTGCCCTCCAGCCTGAGTGACAGAGCAAGACCCTGTCTCAAAAATAGATAATAAATAAGTATGCTTACAAATTGGAGTACCATGGCAGGAAGACCGAGGACTCCTGCCTCTCCCCAGATAGACCCTCACTCACCAGGAGCAGCTACTGCAAGCTTTCCCTCCCTTACCGTTTTCCTACAACTTCTGTGATGTCATAGTTTGTCAGCCCTTCACACAAAACCAAACATAAGACTTCCCAGCCGATGCACATGCCACTCAGAAAAAGCTCGTGAGAGCCATTGCATCTTAGCTCCCACCACCACTGGATTCTGGGACAGAAGATTGCATGGAGGCCGACTTCACGGTAGCTGAGGCAGAGATAATTTGCAAATGTCTTTGTTAAATGGGAACCATAAATGACCCTGAGGACTGATGAGAATTACAGAAGAGTGAAAAGAGTATTTTGTTCCAGGGAGGTGCTTCAAGGGCTCAAAACGTATGACTATATCACTTCCAAGCAGCTACAGTGGCTCATATGCCTGTTATTGAGGTCTCTCCCAGCAGCCTCAGCGGCAGGCTCACACTTTAAAGGTTTAATGACACTAACTCTTAATAAGAGAAGGAGATGGAGGGCTGGTATCTACAAGAGACCAAAACAGCACCTTTGAGAAGTATTTTTAACTTTTTAAATGCAGTAGAAAAGTCAAGCATCCTCTCAGTTCCATAATTGCCTGACGTTCCCATGTTTTTCCAGCGAGGGCTCTTCCAGCTCTGCCAGGTTGGAGGATGTGCTGTGTGCTCCCTGAGGCAAGCGGTTCGAGTCAGGAGGGCGGCACTCCTATAGTCGCTGTTGGCCTCCAGAGTCAAGAGAAACCAGAGGGGAAGGTGTTGGAGCAACCTTGTGCCACTGGGTTAACACATACAGTTGCTGAATAATGGCGGGCATTGTAAGTCTCTGCAATGAGACCCCACAGTGGCCCAGCGGCCTGCTGCTACTGGTGGGTGGTGGTGTTATGGGCATTAGCTTTGAGAAGCTTATATAGCAGAGGGGGCCAGGATGAAGGACACAAATCGGGGAAAAAACTGACAAGATTAAAAAAATCCAAGGCCTCGTATTTACTGTTCATCCCCCATGCTCTCGGTGTGCTATATTGTCTGCGTTGAGCCATGCTGAGAGAGAGCCAGCCACAACAATAGCTCAGAGCAGCCTTGCAGCCCCGGAGCCATCCTCTGCCCGTGGTGCTGACTGTGCTAGTGGAGAATGCGATTCAGATAAAGTTGTCTTTTTTCTCCTTCCCTGCAAGACCACCAATAATTATGGAGGGCACGTCGCACGGATGGGGTAAGGGTTCCTTGTTGGGGTGTATCCTGAGAAGTGACCCTGCAGGGGTCCCCGCAAAGAGGTATGTGCTACGTAACGCAAGGTGTGCCTGCCTGACAGATGCAGACAATGCTGGGAAAGTCCAGGGACCCAGATTTGAAACGGCGGTTCAAGGGTTTAGAGACTAGGTTAAAATGAAACTTGGCTTTATAAGTCATACTACAGTGAGAAACAAAAGACTTTTCCCTCTGTCTATATTCGTCCAGTCTGGCCACTGGGTACCTTGCCTCCTCAAAGAAAGGCCATAATCCACTCAGACCTTGGGAAAAGCAGGCACTAGTCCTGCAACCATCTTGCCTCACATTTGGGAAAACTAGCCCATCATGTAAGTGGACAAGAATTTGCCAGGGGGCTGTAGTTGGCTTACCTTGGTTTAGAACACAGCCATTTGTTTGGCCCAGTGGGTCTCGGCCCTGACTCTCATTTGAATCACCAGAGAGTTTAAAAACTTTCACCCCAGGCCAACCTATTCAAGAAATACTGAGGGTGGGGCTCTGGCCTTGGTCTCCTTTGGGAGGCCAACAGGTGACTGTTGTGCAGCGTGAAAACCGCTAGACTGTTCCCTTCCTCCTGATTGCTGCTCTAGGGTAAGGGTTGGGAAATCTTTTCTGTAAGGCCAGGTAGTGAATACTTTAGACTTTCCAGACCATAAATCTCTATCCCGACTGCTCACCTGGCTGTTGTAGTGTGAAAACAGCCATGCACAATGCATCAATGAATGAGCATGGATGTGTTCCAATAAAACAATTTGTGGATACTGAAATTGGGTTTCATATCATTTTCGTGTCACGAAATACTGTTTTTCTTTTGCCCTTTAAGAACGACTTTAAGCCGGGCTCGGTGGCTCAGCCTGTATTCCCAGTGCTTTGGGAGGCTGAGGTGAGTGGATTGCCTGAGCCCACGGGTTTGAAACCTGCCTGGGCAACTTGGCGAGACCTCATCTCTACAATAAATCAAAAATTAGCCGGGCGTGGTAGCACGCGCCTGTAGTTCCAGCTACTTAGAAGGCTGAGGCGGAAAGATTGCCAGAGCCCAGCAGGTCGAGGCCACTGCACTCCAGTCTGAGTGATAGAGTGAGACTCCAACTCAAAAAAAGAACGACTTTAAAATGTAAAAACCATTGTCAGCTCATAGACCATATTTAAAACAAAACAAAAGCAGGGACAAGAATTTGCCAGGGGGCTGTAGTTGGCTTACCTTGGTTTAGAACACAGCCCTGGTAATGCATAGGCAAGAACAACCCCTAATACTGGCAGGCCCAAGGTAAAAGTAGAAATGAAGACCCACATATCATATTTCTAAATATTTAAAAATATAAATCCAACCAACGAAATTCTCTACCCTTACCTTGACAGATATGCCTTTATAAAGACCCAGAAGGCCAGATTTATAGTTAGAATTATCGGACTCCTCGAAGTTCTTCACCAAGATTTGGTAGTGTGGAGAGAGCCAGTCCAGCTTGACACCCTCCCACTCATTTCCACTTGTCAGCCTCAACTCCCCGGTGATGTGAGGGGCTGCGTGGACATGTGTGTGGGTGTCCCAGCCCCACGTCCACACTCTCTCCTCCCCAAGGAGGGACTGTCTGCCAGGGTTCAGAGAGAATGTGGATATCCAGGGGCTGAGACGTCCCCACACACGCATGTGTGGGAAGTAGAAACAACTGGGTGAGTCTCAAGCAGGAATGGCTCTTCCACACACAACATCAAGAGATGTTCTGGAAAAAAACCTTTCCCTTCCCTCAGAATGGGCAGGCCTCGCTTTATGGTGAGCTTTGTTTCTGTGAGTTTGGAGCGTGCACTTAGACCCAGCAAGAGGGCTCCCTGTTTTGGTTCCCATGCTTAAAGGGCCAGCTCTAACCCAGCAGGCAGAGCCCTCCTCCACAGGATGCAGATTTCATAGTGCCACACCCAACAAGAACTTACCTCCTTCCACTTGGATTCCATATACTTCAGATGTCCAGACCCTGGAAGTGGAGTCTTCCCTGAGACTGCCCCTCTTCATCCCTTAAAAAAAAAAAAAATCAGATGGAACTATTTATACCAAAGAGATTGGCATATTCTACAAATCAGGTTTTTGTGTGTATTTGAGAAACAGTTTCCAGCATATCATCACTTCTTGGGCTCCCTCTTTTCTGTCTTTCTCCTGTCCCTCCATGTACACAATCTCTGCCTGTGCCATGCTGAACTTCACACGGACCCTGGGTATTCCTGACCTTCTCATACTCCTCTTGTTTTGCACACACCGTCAAGGCCTTTTTCAAAAATTATTTCTGTTGCAAAACATTTTAGAACTCCCCTCCCTTTAGTTTCTCCCTCTTCCATGCCCCCACATCACTTTGGAAATAGTGATGAAAATAGAAACCTGCGGGTCTTGTCTTCAATCTCTGTATCCTCAAGCCTGAAAATGGTGCCCGGGGCACACTAGATGTTTAGCAATTTTTTAAAACAAATTAACCAATTATTAAAAGATAATTCAGGTTAAGCAAGAGTTAAGTGGGAAAACTTTTTCCTTTCTAAAAAAGAGTTTGTTAGAAGCTCTCAAACAATGTGAGTATGCTGTACGAAGGCGACCCCTCCAAAACGGGAATTATGTTTAGGAGGGCGGATCCCTTCTAATACAGGTTTCCTCCACTAGCTAAGTGTTCCGGGAACCCACGGACATCAGTGTACCAGCTAGCGTTGTTGTGAAAGGCTGAGTTTCAGCTTCAGTGAATTTTTTTTTTTTTTTTTTTTTTAGATTCTTTCGCTGTATTTGCCCATTTCATGATGGGTGATTTACAACTGCACCTGCCCACACCATGGTGAGTGTTCAGTAGTTTTTGACCAAAAACGGCATCACCCCTCCCCCATGCCCCACTCTCTCTATTTACCCAATCTTGTCCCAAGTGACTTTTTTTGTTTCTCCAGATGAAAAAAGTCCTCAAAGGGAAATGTTTTGCCAATGTGGCAGAGGTGAAACAAAAAACCGGCAGAAGCACTAAAAGGCATCAAAACTGATGAGTTCCAAAACTGTTCTGAGCAGTGGAAAAGGTGTCTCAGTAGATGTATCGCATTAGAGTACTTTGAAGGTGACTGCGGTTTGAACATATAAGAAAAAATATACGACTTTTATAGATAAATTCCAGGGTTTTTTGGGTCCCTCCTCGTATATGCTATGATATGGCATTATGTGCAAGGTATGGCCTGGGAGAAACTAAAGAAGGATGTCCACATGTCCTCTGGAGTTCATGGCTCACTGAGGCAAAGATTCCTATACCTGGCTTACTGTGAGAATCACCTGGGGAGCTTTCTAAACATTCCTACTAAACCCGAGTAGCTGAGTGTGTGTACTATTGAAAATTGCCTCAAGTGATACCAATGATCAGCCATGATTATGAAGCACACTGTGGGGACCACATGGGGAAGTTCAGATGCATAACCTCATGAATGTTCTATTTACCTCCTCAAATCTCCACCCTCTCCATCTGAAAATGCCATTCAAACTGCAAATCTTTTGTGTTATATTCCTGCTTTAAACTTTTTAGTGGCTCCTTCTTGCCTCCATTGTGAAGTCCAAGAATAGCATTAAACCCTACAGCCCACCCTCACGATCTCCCCTTCCCTCTCCATTTTCTTCTTTTCTCTCCCTATTTCTCACTTTGTCTTCTGGCCTCAAGGAATGCTGGGTCGTTGTCCTATTTTTCCTCCCTTCCTTCCTCTCTCCTATGCTTTAGCTTATTCTCACCCTCTAGCTGGGATTCCTTCCCCTCTCACCTCGAGTGGTTGCGTCCTGTGGCTTCCTTAAGACTCTCCTCCATGAAGCCTTTGCTGAAGAGATCCCCTCCCAGGTCAGTTGACCCTTTTTTCTTCATTCTTTCATCTTTTTGTTCACAGGGTGTGGCAGAGCCTGCCTCAGCATTTTCCTCCTGGACTATACCAGCTAGACCACATTGCACAGAGCCCTTTGCAGGTGAACATGGCTGGTAGCTGAATTCTGACCAGTGGGATCTGCACCAAAGCGGGTGGGATCTGCACCACTTCCAGACCTGGCCTGTGAAAGACTCCATACACAGTATCCACATCTTTCCCTTCGGCACCATCTTCCTGCAGGTGAATGTGGCCAAGTTAGAAGTCACATGTTTAAGAAGAATGGAAGGATTACAGCTTAGAATGGAGCCACGTGACGATGAAAAAGGTTCTTTGGAGATTTTTTATGAGCAAGACATAAGCTTTCATTGTAGACTAACCATACAAAAATAAAAATAAAACTTATCCTACACCAATATATTCAACAAAGGATTATCGAGTGCCTGCCATGTGTCAGGAATGTTCTGGGCAGTGGATATGTGGTGGTGAACAACCCTTCTCTCATAGTGGGAAAGAGAGAGAACATTTTTTTTGAAATACCAAACATACTTTCAAGTAGTAATAAGCGCTTTGAAAAAAATCTGAGCATTTCTACCATTGTACATTTGAAATTTGATCACAACTACCTTTTTGGGTCTGCATACTAGATCCTGAGATTTTTCTGAGGGAAAGTAGTGGACCTTTCTTGTCTTTTTATCTGTAGTTCCTAGATCAGTGTTTGGTCCAGTATAGGTTTTCAGTGAAGGTTGGTTAAATAAATAGTTACAAGATGTAATGTGGCCAGGACAAAGAAACATAGTGCAAGGGGAGAAGGGAAGTAAAGGATGTTCTTTCTGGCTGAAAGGAACTGAGGCTTCATGGGGGAAGCAGTATCTAAACTGAGCTTTAGAAATGGCGTGTCATTTTAGCACATTCTTTCTAACCCTGGGCTGAAAGTCACACTTTGATAAAGAAAGAACACAGGCCGGGATCGGTGGCTCAGCCTGTAATCCCAGCACTTTGGGAGACCGAGGTGAGTGGATTGCCTGAGCCCATGGGTTCGAGACCTGCCTGGGCAACTTGGTGAGCCCTCATCTCTCCAGTAAATCAAAAATTAGCCGGGCGTGGTAGCGCGTGCCTGTAGTTCCAGCTACTTGGAAGGCTGAGGCGGAAGGATCGCAGAGCCCAGCAGGTCGAGGCTGCGGTGGCCGGGAGCAGCCACTGCACCCCAGTCTGGGTGATGGAGTAAGACTCCAACTCAACAAAAAAAAAAGAAAGAACACAAATAAAGATATTAATTCAAGAAATGTGGGGTGTTTGGGGACATCAAGGAGCTCTCCTTAGGTGGGGTAGTAGGTGTGTGAGAGGGACCAGTCAGGAATAAAATCAGGCCATGGAAACCCTAGAACCCAGATTCTAAAATGCTTGAACTTTGCCCTGAATTGTGGATCAAAGAAGTGTCATAATATAGGCTCTGATAGAAGCAACCACTTCAGCATAGGCTGCTTACCATTTTTCGTTTCATCAAACGTCTATTAGATGTCTTCAGTGTGCTAGATACTGAGCCGGGCTCTGCAAGCAATGAACTGGTGAAACACTGCCCTTCCCTCAGAGTTAGGGGAAACAACTGTGTAGACATCATTCTCATGCAGTAAAGATGTAAGAAAAAGTCACGGAAGTGGTACTGAAGAAGGTATGATATTTTGCTTTGGTTCTGGAGCAGGAATGGGAGTGGAGACAGTGTCTAGAGAAGGACACAGACAAGTTTCCAGGGAACATGGGCAGGCTCTACTGAAAGGCAGGAGAGCAGCTGCAAATACACGGCGGGATGATACACCATGTTCTCCGCTCGTATTAACTTGACCCCAGTTCTAGGATTTCACAGTGCAAACATCAGGGTTTCTGAACTTTCTCGATCAAAGCTAAGTGGTGACGTTTTCAAATAACCAACATCCCCCGAGAATTCTGCACACTCTTTTCTCAGAGCTTGACCTCTCCCTACTCCACCCCCCTAGGGCAGTACTTCTCTGACCCCTCGGGATTCTGAGCTCCCTAAGGGTGGACACCTGGTCCTATTCATCTCACATCTTCGGCTTGTGCAGCACAGTTCAGGTGTTCCCCAGATGTTTAGGTGCAAAGAGATTCACTTTATGCACATAGAAAGCATCGAAGGAAAAGCCTGTTGGCAAGCGTCTTTCCTGTGTGTTCACAGAGCAAAATGAAAAATGAAATCCCCAGATTTTTCCCATGTTCTGTGAAGTCGTGGAACCACTACTGACTATATGCACCGCTGGTATGAATGCTAGAGTTACCGCATGTGTTCTGATATGGTTGTCTTAATAAGGCCCCAGAGGAAAGCCACACCTTGGGAGAGGCAGACTGAATTACACTTCAGTGTCTATGTCAATTATCTGTTAAGTGTACCACAGAATTCACAGTAGGCTAAAGAAAGTTTTATCTTTTTCCTGATGCTGGTTATTAACATCTAGGTGAGGTTACATGCTTTCAGTAGTTACTAAAATTAAGAACCCAACAAGATGTTCTATAAATGTCATTTTAGGATCTCCATTACTGCTTATCCTATGTAATGCTCAAGTTTATGTATTTTTTTTTTTTTTTTTGAGTTGGAGTCTCGCTCTGTCGCCCAGACTGGAGTGCAGTGGCCGCTCCCGGCCACCGCAGCCTCGACCCGCTGGGGTCCGGCGATCCTTCCGCCTCAGCCTCCTGAGTAGCCAGAATTACAGGCACGCGCTACCACACCCGGCTGATTTTTTGGTTTATTGTAGAGATGAGGTCTCGCCTAGTTGCCCAGGCGGGTCTCGAACCCGTGGGCTCAGGCAATCCACTCACCTCGGCCTCCCAAAGGCGCAGGATTACAGGCTAAGCCACCGAGCCCGGCTAAGTTTATGTATTTTTAGTCATCTAATTTGTGGGCCAGTAAACAGACCCTGAGAGTACAGACTCATCCTGACTAAAATGTAGTCACCTTTCCAAGGAGGTTGTCCTCTGCTGTCTGAAACTCTGATATAATTAGCAGATTGGCGTGAAGAAAGGGTTAATTGGGAAGCCTGAAACGTGCTCCACTCCCTAAGCCCACACTTAGTCCTGAAAGATGAGCCATCATTTCCAAGGTTACAACATTAGAAAGTGAGGACGTTGGGGCCTTGGTCTAGTCATTTTGGGGCTAGGCGGAACCCTAGAAGTGCAGTGCAAATGCTGCCACTCTAGCTAATGTCTATCCTGTTTATGATGACTTCCGCCCCATATTCAACTCTGTGACTTATGAATGGGTACCCTTGTGCTTATAGCTGTAACTCAGGAAATTATCTGTCCTTAATGGGGATTACTTCAACCCTCCAGATCTTATTAGAAATGTAATTTTTTTCAGCAAGAGCCATGGAACTCCAAATTTAACAGAAACAACAAAAATGTAGAGAACAAGCAACAATTTCTGGAAGTCATAATTATGATGATAAGCCATGTATTTGAAAATTCTCCAGCACACTAAGAGCAAGTCTCTGCCAGTTCTCCCCTCTCTTAGAGATGGGTTTTAGCTAAGCAGTCTTTAGGAGCAGCAGGAGGGAACACTGGACGTGTAACTTATCCACAGTCTCAGTATGTGTGGTTGGGCAGCACCACCCTTAATGCCCCGGCCTGGGCTCTATCCTTTAGAGGGCCCTGATCTAGCCCTCCTCTGGCCTGCCCCTCCCCATTGTGTGAAGAGTCTTAAGGGCAAGGGTATTAGCCCTCCCAAAACTGGCAGTAGGGTCTGTATGGGCCCCTTCCCTGTTCTCCTGGAGGCAGACTCTGTCTGCCACTGTGAGCACCCCGAACCTAAGGAGTAGAGGAGGGGCAGCTATTTGCAGAAGGTAAAAATGGAGCTTGGATGTGTGAACCAGGTGTCTTTCAGGTTCCCACAGTGCAGGGAGGATCTGGGGAGAGAAAGGAAAGGGGTCTCCATTTGTGGTCATGGGAGGTCCAAATGTACTAGGAGGACATGGGGCAGTATCGGGGGAAATCCCGTGGTGAACTAGACTTGGGTGCCCAAAAGAAATCAGCAAAGCTAGAAAGGTTCTTAGAGGCAAGCCTTGAGTCTTGGTGTTGAATTAAGTCATGACATGGAGTCAAAATGGAAGTATCTATCAAACCAGGGAAGAAGAAAGGGAAGAGTCGTCTGGACTAAGTCTGAAGATGCTGACCAACAATTACAACTGGGTTTGCACAGACTTCTACAATACATACCATCTTGCTAACTAATTCTAGAGCTCCCCATTTATACAGAACAAAATGTGAGTGGTGCTCCCTTGTTCCAATTATCTATTGTCATATAATGAATCACCACAACTAACAGTTCCTAGAAACAACTAGCATATATGGTCTTTCTTACTTTCTATGGGTTGAGAGTTCAGGAGCATTTGGCTTGCAAATTCTCATGAGGCTGCAATCAGATGGTGACTGGGGTGGTGTCATCTTTAAGGCCTTATCATTCACATATCTGGTACCAGACGTGGAAAGGCTCAGAGAATGCGAACTAAAACACCTGGAGCACTTCTAACAATATGATTTTACCACCAGGTCTCTTAAGCATGATGGTTTCAGGTTAGCTGGACATCTTGCATGTGGGTCCAGGGCTCCAGAGCACATGCACCAAGAGAACAAGACAGCCAAGTGAAAGCTGTATTTTTTTAATTTTTTTATTTTGAGGTGGAGTCTCACTCTCACCCAGGCTGGAGTGCAGTGGCACACTCACGGCCACAAGCGTGGACCTGCTGGGCTCCAGCGATCCTTCCACCTCAGCCTTCCAAGTAGCCAGAACTAAAGGCGCGTGTTACCACGCCTGGCTAATTTTTGATTTAGTGCAGAGATGAGGTCTCACCAAGTTGCCCGGGCTGGTCACGAACCCGCTGGCTCAGGCTGAACCGCCGAGCCCGGCCTATATTTTTTTTAAACCTAGTATTCTAGTTGTTAGAAGTGTGTCACTAAAGCCAGCCTATGTTTACAGGAAAGAGAATTAGGCTCCATTGTTTGATGGAAGGGATGTCAAAGAATTGTGGGCGTGTTCTAAAACCATAACAGTCTATCCTCTGGCACTAGTTATGTATATTGATCCTACATGCAAAATACATCCATTTCCTACTAAGACCCCCAGATATCTCACCTGTCACAGCACCAGCCTCAGGTTCAAGAGCTGGTATCGGTTCATCTAGATCAGGTTCAGGTGCAGGTGTAGCAGATGGGGTTCCTCAGTGGCACACCCTCATTTACAGCTTCCTGAGTACTGTTCCTGATCTGAAGATCTGTGAACTAAAGTGACAACCATTTGCTGCCCACTCCCCCAAATACTTTGGTAGGCTAGGCATAGGATAACCACAACAGACATTTCAAAATCAGGACACACATGGTACTCAGTAGTCTGCAGCAGTTCTGAAATCCAGCCAGGACATGTTTGCCAGTTCCTTAATTAGAGCTCAGTAGATTCCCTAGGAATGATTATCCATGGCTCTTGGCTCCATTATCTGAGCCATTGGTTTCACCTTCTGAATTTTCATTCCTATTCAATAAAATATACCCCATTTTTATGGAGTGGTTTTTCTCAGCCTGCTTCTTTCCTGTAGAAGTTCAGGAGTCCAAAGCCTCTTTTAATTTTGTGCTACTTCTGTCTCTTTTAGCATAAATTGGCAAGATTTTCATTAACACGGTCTCTAAAAATGTGTGTGTTTCCTATAAATCTTATTGGGACTCACTCCATGAGATAAAAGCCATATCCACAAATCTCAATGAGGTAAGCTTTTTCCTACCTTAGGCTCCCCTATGGCTACTGTGGGGCTGTGTGCTTAAGATTCTTAGAAATAATTTGTTTAATGGAGATGTCTGAAAGGCATGTCTTTAAGATCTTTAGAGCAGCCTTTGACTGTTTGAGAAAAACCTATGAGGCACTTCCTTAAATCTGTCTAAGGTCTTAACAAATGATTCTAGAGTTTCACTGTTGCCTTCATCTTAAATGGAAATTATATATTGTAATTTTACCCTCATTTGCTATCTGGAGAGGATAAGACTGAGAAATAGCTGTATTTTTTGGACCCCCAGCATCTTGACTCTTATATTTAACCAATTTTCCTTTAGTTTCTCTCTGTGTTCTCAGATTTTACTATAGGCAGTAAGAAGAATCGGGCAGCACCTTCAACACTCTGCCTGGGATTGTCCTTACTAGATTATGAGATACATTTTCTATGGTACCACAGATGACAATGTTGCCAGACTTTCCACCACTTCAGATTGTGATTTTCTTGGAATTCTGGGAGTTAGGTCTCCTGATTTTAAATTACCTGCAACTGAATGTTATCCCACACAATTACTTGGAGAAACCTTGATCTACCCTTTTGCTTTTGAATCCTGAGGTGATAACTGCCTGGGTCCCATTTGCCTCACAGGAAACAAGGTGTTATATCAAGGAGCATTGCAAACCATGTCAAGTAGCCCACCGGCAGCACTCTCTTCATCTCTAGTCTCTCTAAGACTTGTTAATGCTTGGATTTGACTTAGCCTAAGTAAGTAGCTTTTTAATACTAATTTTTTTAAAAAACCCTGCTGTGCCAAAGAATTAAATAAGCAGTCATCTAGCTTTAAATGTTTCACGGAGAACTACAATAATACCTTTGGGGACAAGCAATCAAGTTTTCAACCCTACCTCATCCAGGACCACAAAATCTCTTGCCTACAAGGTTTTGATCCTGTGGAATGTAGGTTTTGTAACCACAGCTAGGAGAGTGTGCAATCAATTTTCCAAATAAGAAGAAATTCTAGGGGCACAGGGCTTTTAATTGGCAGGCTAACAAACAAAAATATGTATATGGGTACAGGGTGGTGCAGGGGGGTGAGGTTTTCAATCCTCAGAGACAACGGGAGTCTCTTTTTCTGTATTTAGATAGCATCTTGCAGTTCATTAAAATGTGTGGCCTCTTTTTTTCCCCCCTTTAAGCCATTCTCTCTCTGCCTCCTTCTTTCCCTGGGCTTTATTTATTTATTTTAAATAACTGAGTCACATGTGATTCATTTATAAAGCCTAAGCCTCCTGCTCGAACAATCCTATTGTTCACATCCTTAGGGAGAAGGGGTTACTGGAGAGGGAAAAAGTAGAGATTTCGTATATATTTTTGATTCTTTGAATAATTTATATTAAAATAAATCGCTCAGAAAACATGAAAGATCTTTGAGTAAATCAAAGGTACTTGTATTTTGGACCAGAAGGGAAATGACTGAACTACACAAAGCTTTGGAAGGAGTCGTGAGGGGAGATTTACATTCAAAGTTTTTTGGTTAATGTTATTTTGAATGCTGAGAGCCTATCCATTATTCCAGGGGACTCCTACCATGCCACGTTGTTCACTTTCTCTTCCTCACTGTTGATAAGTGTTGTCTGGAGTCCATGAAGTTTTGATAGAGACTCAGCTCAGGCGAACTTCAGACATCATGTGTTTGGTATAGACTAAATGACTGGGGAAAAAAAAAAAACATCCCAGGAGCTGGCATGTTGGGAGGACAGTAGGCTATGATGACAAAATATCACATGGAATCAGATCAACTTTCGGCTTTTAGTATTTTAGTTTTAATCACATCTTTCCTTCCTGGGTATCAACAATATTGCTGCCAAAACCCTACAGCTAAGAGTGACATAAACATTAAAATCTCCCAGAGACAGATGGAAACATGCGTCTCCATTGTGGCTCTCCAAGAAGATTCCCTGCACTGCTGCCCTCTGTGGTGAGTGAGCCATCAGAGCTTTTTAAGACTCACCTTCAGGAAGTAAAGATGCTTCATTGTTTGGGGGCTAAAATCCTGGGGATTTCAACAGCAAAAAGAAGCTAATACTTGAATGAAGGACACTAATTTAGCAATTCCATAACTGCCTTTCTGCTCTGCCTCCCAGGGTAACAGATGAGGTTGTTACAGCCTCTGGCCACTCTCTACCCAAAAAGTTTGTCTTGACCACACAGAATTGCCTGGCTAACAGGTTGTCTTAATCATAGTAAGGGAAAGACAAATGGCTACAACCTGTTTTTGATTAGGAATTCTCAAAGAACATATTTTATTTTATGATCATGCGTGCACTTAACCAGACTCTGGCCTTTTGCTGAATTGTCATATTTTAATGTTCCATTTTTCTGTCCCATGACAATCTTTGATCGAGGTTGATTGATCTTCACCTAAATGCATTATAACATTAACACACTTTTGACATACCTAGAAATTAGTTCTTTATATCTGAAAATACTTTTGTAGTTGATTTTAAAAATTCAAATCTGCATATCTGCATTAGTTAATTAGGCTTTCACTACAACCAGCGTGTCAAGGGTGTTACAGAGCTAAGTCATTACACTAAAGGAGATCCCTGGTACCTAGGATGTTCACATCTGTCTTGAGCGCAAAGAAGGAACAAAATCAGCCCATGTCTGTCTTGGAAAAAGACAAAGGAAATGCAAGACAGTCAATTTAAGGATCATGTTGCAAACAGTAAGAACCAGAATAGAGACCTAACATTTTAAGAAACACATAGGACTGAGAAACAAACATCTAGATTTAGAAGAGGAGATCAAATTCCATAACCTCTGATTAAAATCTCTTTCTCCCTGGACATAAATGTTAAAATAAGCATCTTCCAACAGCTAAGGAATCCCAACTAATTTAAACATCTCCAAAGTGGGGTTTTAAGGAAGGACCCTAGCACAAAGAGGTACCTGGCATGCAGAATCCTTTGTGTAGAAAGATAATTGAAGCTTTCTGGAGATTATACCAATTAAATCAAAACACCTGTGTCTCACATAATGCCTAGAGTACTGTCATGGATAATTCTCGGGGTTTACTCAGCTCTAAACTTGATTAAACACGAGCATCGGTATTTACACTGCCTCCGTGAGACTCAACCTCTCAACGTTTCCACCCAAACAGCCTCAAGCGTTTCTTTCTGCCTCTTGTTCACCCCCTTCCAAATCCTGCTCCATGATGCAGACGAGGGAATCTTTGGGAGGGAATCCTGCTACACACTCTCCACTGGTTTCTCCTGTGTTCCCGATCCAGTCCATACCAAGCACCGATCCCTTCCTGACAGCACCCACTTCCTCCAGCTTGCTCCCCGGCCTGGAATCCAGTGCCCCCACCAGCCTGAACTCTGGCCTGTTCTTGATCTCTGTCATCTACTGGCCTGGGCTGTGTATGCTCAGTGCAGTTCAGGAGACCATAATTAATACATCATTTTATTATAACTGTTTCTTCTGCATGATTCTAAGCTCTTCTTGCTCTCTACATTAACATAAGATCCGGAGATGGCAAAGGGGTGTCTCTCAGCCACATCCTGGGTTTTGGACTGGCTGTTGTTTGTTTTCTTGCATCTTTTCTCAAGGTTCATGGCAAATACATAAAAATGGGATTTTGAGCCTTACTGTTTGTATAAAGGAAATTATGTAAACAGACAAAAAAAGAGAATGAGAAATTATTTCCCCCAGCTCCTCGTCCATTCGTTCATTCCCCGAGCATTCTACCTGCAAGGCACTGTGTACACAGCAAGTGTTTGGGAGAGAAACAGCCACCTCCCAGTCATGCTGTTCAGTGGCCCTTGTGTCTCTTACCTTCTAACTTACGTCATTCTGTATATTTAATCGTTTACTTGAGCAATATCTGCCAAGAGCCAACTCGGAACCAGGACCTATTATGAGCGCTGAGGACTCAGTGATGAGCGAAAGCATCTCAGCCTCTGTTTCCACAAAATGTAGAGTCTAACAGGGAAGAAAAACAGTATCAAACATCCCATCAATATATAATCAAGCAGCGAAGGCAAAAAGAGGATGGAAGGAGAAGACGTAGCGGGCGTGCTTTGCCTGGGAAATTAGAAAATCTTCCTTCAGCAAGTGACATTTTAGCTGAAACCAGAAGGTTGTAGGAAAGACAGGAGCAGGCTAATGGGAAGAAACCAGTGTTCAGAGAGGGGTGGGCTGGGGGTCCTGGTGGTGAACCTAAAAGTCTAGGCGGGCAGAAAACTCTAGTCATACCAGGAATTTTAAAGAGTGTTAAGAAAGGATGTGATCAGCCCTGATTCAGATTCTTCAGCCTGTAGGCTCTTTGAGTTCTGTGGCATACTCATTTTCACACATCTCTTACTACATCTTGCAGAAAGTCGAATATAGTTGGCGCTCAGTTAATGCTGATCAAACATGTGACCATACACAGGGATGTTACCGGAAGTCTATCTAGTTCAGTGGATACTTATGACTACCAAACCAGGAGATGCCCCCCAAATGCCCAATGCTTCCCTTAGGTCATGTAGATCAGAGGTGAAGAGGCCAGGACACTCTATTTTTCAGTTAAGACATGTTTCAGTTTAGATAATTTCTAAACTGAAGAGAAAAGGTTCTGAGTTATACCCTGTCCAGATTCTCACTAAGAGAATCACTATTTGGCCACAGTCTCGACTGCATAACTCACTGAGCATTATTCTGATGATAGAGGTGATTGGGTGAGAAGGGGATTCTCCTTCCTTAGTCCTTACAGCTCTGATCTTTCACTCAGAGATCAGCGGCACAGGGTTCCATATTCCCAGACTTTGTTCTTTCATATTCTGAGGCTTTGCCACCCATTTATTGATCCCCACCCACAGGCTGGTCAGTGGGATTATGGGTGTCCTAGTGGGATTCTGACTTTTGTGGGATTGACTTCTTTTATATCTTGAAACTGATACTCAGTCAATATGGCGAATGCTTCTATCCTCTGCTAGAGAAAATGTCACCTTTGAGGTCATTAACTATACATTTTCCACCTCCATCTTTAGCTACTAAGGGAAAGACTTTTTTGGAATAGGGAGAACCGATAGAAATACAGTTCTGAGGCCCTTTTCATGCAGTAAAGATTTTTTTCAAAATGGAACCATATTTCAAGGATCTTTGTCCCCTCTGGAGAGGCTTTTCTTCCCAATGTATGCACAATATATGACTATAATCATATAAATGCATTGGGAAGACAAATTCCTGATTGCTCTTTAGATTACTTGATGCTGGCAATGATTTCATATTTAAAGCCATGAGAAACCATGGCTGATGGCTAAATTGCCGACATATTTTTTAAACAGCTTCTGTATTTATCTATTTGGCTGTTTTTATCCCTTCCTCTCCCTCGTGCCATTCTGTGATGCTGCCTCAGCCTCAGAGATTCAGCGTGGCCGTCTGCTGAACACATGAATACTAAAGAATTGGTTTCCTTAGTAACAATAACCGTGAGGCAGCTTGCAGAACTTGCTGCCTTTCTGTCTGTCTGACTTTGTTTTCTGTTGATCACATGGAAGAGACAGCCCACCCTGGTCTGCCTATAAAGGATGGCCATGAGCATAGCCCATAAGCAGAAAGGGGTTTGTGTCTACTGATTTTGTATTTCTTTTCTCCACATGTTGCTCTGTTCTGTGTGGTTGGGGCTAAGTCAAGACACCTATTAAGGGCCACGGACCATGTTAGAACTCATCTTTTTTTCTTGAATCAATATCTAGGACCTCAAAACATAGTGCAGGACACATAAAGAAAATGACCCTTTCTCTGTGGAGCACCAACATGGAACTTTACAAAATAGAAAATATTCTTTTCACTAAATCTTATGTTATAAAAATAAAATGTTAATTGAGTAGAGAAAGCTTTGCTGATTGTTCAGGATTTTTTTTTTCTGAGGGTCTTTTTGTTGTCAGAAATTGCCCTGCTTCCTGCCCCCTTCCCAGCTCTAATTAGGATGAATCAAAGGGACCCCTCCTCCCGAGAGAGCAGAGGGAGATGGTATCCCCGGGTCCTGACCCTGCTAGATAGATTCTGCCATCTCAGCATCTGGGCACATACCAGGGTGCCAGACCTCCTGTGACTCCATCCCCTCGCCTGGATTCCTGGCTGTGGCTACACAAGTATCCCTGCTGAATGGCAAAGCACATGCCTACTCCTTGCTTCAGTGATCTTCTGAGTGTTGTGTCCATTCAGTACAAACACAAACAGAGCACCCACATGGTGCTAGACACCATGCCAGACACTGTGAATCTGGAAAGGACTGTGACAACTTCCTTCACAGTCTGAAACAATACTATGAGTACAAAACACACAACAGGAGCTATATCCAGGGTCATGAGGACCACTGAAGAAGAAGTCTAATACAGCCTGTGAAATTGGAGGTAAAGCAAGGAAGACTTCTTAGAGAAGGCTATGCCTATGCGAAGTCTTAAAAATTAATACAGTAGTCATAGTGGTAACGGAAATAGGTAAAACAGGCTGAACACGTTCCACACAGTAGGGACAGTGACATGTGTTACACATTCATTATACTCTCACAACAGTCCTATGAAACAGATCACTCCCGCTTCACAAACTGAGGCTCAGGAGGCAAGATAAGGCCCTCACAGCGAGAGAGCTAGGAAGCAGCAGAGCCAGCAGTCACACCCAGAGCTGTCGGAAGGCAACGTCCAAGCTTTAAGTGCAGGCTGAGTGAAAGTGGCTTGTCCAAAGTGCTGTGCTGTGAGGGCACACACGTGGTTTGCTTTTGCCAGG
>CAUYQG010131719.1:0-15933 GCA_963574415.1 Tarsius wallacei
ATTCATAGTCTATGCTTTTAGCAATGTTTAAAATTCTAAGTCTTTTCAATTTTCCAATGTTTTCTTGATTCTGTTAGATACCTATGGTGTAGTTACTGAAAAGTTGGGTAGTAAATCTATCCAGTTAAAAGCAGCACTTTATTAAAGAGAAAAGAGATGAGACCGTTTCTGTATTTAAAAGCTGCTGGCTGTTGAATTCTTTTGTATGTGAATGAAAAGTGCTATTCGTTAAAATTGAATACTTGCTGAAGTATTGTACTTAAGTACATTTCATTCATTTATCTCACAGGCTTATTTAATCTGTTTGTTACAATGTGAGAAGCCACTTTAGTGGGGGGGGCTAATTTGAACAGTCTGGGTCTGTTAATTGCCCAACCCCAAGCACCTGCAGCCTCCATGTGGGAGGCGTGGTCCCTTGCAGGAGCTGCAGCCTCTGGAGGGCCTAGACGCGTCCTTTCCCAGGTTGGGAGTTTTTCACGAGTTCCTCACGTCTTTCCTAGATGGCAATTTGTTTAAAGATGGGTGAAAAACTGTCACATAAAATACGTGAACTGTTATCCATTTGTGTGCCTTTGCTTTTGTTTTACGATCATGGAAGTGGACTGTATATTTGAGAAGTGCTTTTATCCGTGTGGGTGAAAAAGCAATGTTGCATCAATTAAAAACCGGTGCCTTTGTGAATGTGTATGTGTTACCTGTACCTGGTGCAGAATAAGCTATGACTCCACATTGAGGAACCTTCAACTTCACAGACATGTAAAGATAAAGTAACTGAAAAGTAGACACGTCAGTATTAATCTCTTACACATGTGTATTGGTAACTAGTTGCACAAAGTCTGTAATTTGATACATCTTTAGAGACCGAGTCAGTACATCCTTTACCTTGCTTTTCCCAGAAGATAGTATTTTAAATTTCCAAAAATCATTCCTGGGGGAACTGCTTGAACCATTCCTTGCCCTGATGTGCAGTTAAGTGTAGCATTTTCAGCCTCTTAACTACACATTCCCAAATCAAGTTTATTAAAGTGGTTTATGTAATTTGATATTTGTAGAGTTGTGCCTGCCATTAGTGGAAAAATACATGTCAGATACTTAGATATTTACCGATATGACACTGTGGTTAAAAAACCCAAGTTTGTCCATGTGTTTCTTATAAAGTGCACTTGAAACCAATGAGCTCCACACTTTACTTTCATGGTGTGTAAAATGCAGCTAGCTTATGCAACTTAAAGATTGGGTTCGGGTTTACTCATGACTGAAATCTTGGCATCTAGGCAGCTTTGTCTCTTGTTTTTTAAAATAAGTCAAAGTTTGGGAGCTTGAGAATGGAAAAATCTGTAAAATTCATTTTGTCAAAATAAAAGGTTGACACTAGAATTTTCTCTGAATTGTCAAAATTTCTTTAGTCCTTTAGACTTTTTATGTGTACAGTGTTTTAGGTTTGCAGTGCCTTTTGAAGTTGCAGTTTATTTGACCCTCTTCCTATTCCTCCAAGTTATGGGCCATAACTTCCTAAGTTACAGATAAGAAAATGAGGTTGGTGTCTGTACAGGCCCATGCAGTCAGTGGCAGTAAGATCTTACGAGTCAGTGCTTTGCTACAACATTTTCTGTTCTTTGAATTGCCACATTGTTGGCAAAACTGCTGTCTTTTGGCACCAGTGATGGAAGAGCCAACTTGGAGAGAAGGCAGTACCTCCACCACTACCTTAAAACAATCCCATGTGGGTCACGTATACCCACCTGCCATAAACCCTGCCACCCAGACCCTACCTCAGGACACGTGGGAATGGCCTTTGTCATTTCCTTAACCCCCATCAAGCACTGGCTATTAATGTAATTTCCTCACCAAGGCTGTCTGTAATCCATATTTTAACAAAATTTAACTAGTGAATGGCAGAGATGTGGGAAACCTCGATGGAAATGTCAGCTACTGCCCTCCCATAGACTGGATGTGATTGCCACTGGGGTTTTGGTTGTTTTACGACAGCCCATAAAACATTTTTAGTATGCCTAAAGGACCAGTTAAGTAGTTCGCTTTTCTAGAAATACTTCTTTCCTTAGAAGTGCATGTCTTAAAAGGATTCAGTGAGCAGTTCACTTAGATATTTAAATTTTTTTCTCGTGAAAAATAGCAAATAGCACTATTTGGAGTTTCTTGTATGGTTAATCCTAAAAGTAAATACTCTGGGAATCCTCTGCAAACCAATATTCCCTCCCCAAATCACTTGATGAGTCAAGGCTTCCAAGTCACTGAGCTGGCTGGAAAATAACTGCCTGAACCTGCTTCTCAAGCTGGGGCGGTCACCACCTGCTTTTCCCCTGAAGAACAGCACTTTCATGTCGTCATGCCTTTTTCTCCATTATCTTCTCATTAAGTATCAATTTCATCTCAGGAAGCAGCTTTCCCCTTCTGTTAATAAACTGCCTGTTTTCCCACATGGATGCACTGGCGAGAATTTGTGACAAGTGCCCCACCCTTGCTCACCCCCGGTACGTTGAAAGTACTCAATAATTGTCTTTCTTTTCCCCCTCCTTTATAACTCAGCTTTAAGCTGTTCTGATCAAAGAACCTGGAAGCCCCATTAGAATACTCTTCCGGGGCCTCTAGGAAATTCTGAATATCATAGTCTAAAAATACAATTGACTATACTTGAGATTTGTCCAGCAGGTTCCTATACTGATGAACAGGATCTTTGAGTTTTTGTTCGAGGCAGTTATTAAGTGAGTCGGTTTAACACCGTGGCTGTGTGCCAAGTCTGCTCTTCGGAGATTCTAAACTTGGCTAAGGATTTTCTTTGGCTGTATGCAAACAGCTAATACGGCCAGAAAGCTTACTGTGTGTGCCAGGCAAGGTCTTAGGCACTATAAAAAGCTGTTTAATTCTCACAACACCCCTCCCACTTCGAGCCTAGTATCTCCCCGTAACTGATGGAAAACGGAGGTGCAGAGGAGACCCAAGTGCCAGCTATTTGCCCAAGTTCACATAGGTTGTTCTCAGCCGGGCCTGGAGCTCAGGTAGCTTGCTTCTAAGGTTTGTGGGGAATATTAGACCCAGAGCTTGTGGGGCTACCATATGGTGAGACACTGATGACGTAGAAAACTCACAGTATGAGAGACCAACTTAAAACCTGCAAACCAGCACTAATGACTGAGATAGATGACTTTAACACAATATTATCGCTATGCAGGAATAGGATTAGAAGTGGATTTGGGGTGTCCGTTTGTTTCAGTCTCACCTAGGACCAAATTCCCTTGGGTCAGGAAAGAAGACTTCCTTGGTTCTGAACAGCAGAGTTGCTGAAGCATTTGGGATGTGGTTGCATTCCTCGCTGCCAGCCCCTTCCACCTGTCTGAGCACTTGGGCCTTCAGGGCAGGGCTCGGCCCACCTCCGCATCTCAAGTGATTAAAAGCCAATGTGAAAGAAAGCCAGCAAGAGCAGCCATTTTCCTACCATAAATTCATAAATTTGCAACCTGGTAAATCTGGATTTTGATGATTTTGGAATAGGCAGGAGCTTACATTTGCTGTATTGCAAAGGGTTCTATTCTACTTTTTTAGGAAAATAATCTTTAAGGACATTAAGTCTGCAAAATGTTCTTGAAAATGAGTCACTCGCTACACCTTTGATACCCGGTTAACTTGGCATGGGCTTCAAATAAAAATACCTCACTTTAAACTGGCACAGTGGCTCACACCTGTAATCCCAGCACTTTGGGAAGCCAAGGCGGGAGGATTGCTTGAGCAGAGGAGTTCGAGACCAGCTGTAGGGCGAGACCAGCAATACAGCGAGACCTTGTCTCTTCTTTTAAAGACTAAATTTTTTAAAATAAAAAAACCCTTGCTTTAATTTATTAACTCTTTTCAGGTTTAAAATATGACATGTGCATGGATTTAAACAGTAGAGAAGCAGATAGGGTGAAAAGTAACAATTGCTCACTTCTCCCCCAGTTAACGTAACAGTCGTTCCACACTCTTGTCAGGCTTTTCTCTAATTCGGGGCGACCTTTTGATTTTAAATAATATATTCAGTTTCTACTGGATTGTGTCTAATGTAGATGTGGAATAAGTCGTGGGGCAGAATTTGGCATCTCCTCTGAAGGACACTGACTGCAAGGCTCCAGAGGCAAGAGAGTGACTGCCGCAGCGAGTGGCCAGGAGGCCTCGCTCAGCCTTGTGCCATCTCTGCCGCACCGCAGCTTCTGGGCTGGTACCCACGAGAACCTCTGACCATGCCATCCCGGTGCCCTGAGCCACCAGAATGCCTTCTGCAGTCCTGCCCGGAGGCCAGGACACAGCGCTACCTCCAGCCCTGAGACCTCCCCCCGCTCCACCCTGGCCCCTGCCGCGCTGAGGGCTGGGGCTCCTTCAGATCACCACATGGAGGTCCTGGCCACCTCCTCCCAACCCATCCCCGCCTCTGGGCACTTACTGTGTTCTCTTCTGCACCCTGCGCACTCTCTCGTGGGCCCTGTGTTCTTGACACTGTCCGCTGTCCTGAGAGCAGCAGTCCTGGCCACCCAGCCACCAGACGCAGGCCTGCACCCTGGACAGGCCTGCACCTGGGAGCCGCTCACCTGGGACGGGGCTGCACCCAGGAGCCATGCTTCAGGTTCACCCCCCACAGTCTGTGCTCAGGGAACGTCTCTTGAGTTTCTCTTAGCCCAAACCCAGAGTGGCCCTGGCCGGTGGCTTTCGCGAGCAATGGCGGTGTCTGTGTGGCTGGATGCTACTGTCTAAAGGTCATCCCACCTTTGACCTTTCCCATTGCCTGTGTTGACCTGCTGTGTTGACCTTTCCCGTTGCCTGACCCCAAACACCAGCACATTCACGGATTCAGGTGTCTTCCCAGAGGGGCACTGCTGGAGAAATACAGGAGAGGGAATGCTTGACTCTGTGATCAACCCCTGGAAAACCATTGTTCCTTGATGGAGAGGCTGGGTAAGAGCTTGGAAGCCAAAGTCAGACTCCTAAAAGAACTCCAAATAAGTCTGTTAATTTTGCCATGGGGGAAGGAAAGGAGAAGAAAGAGAGGACACAGCCCCTGGCGGGGTCTGGACAGCCAAGAGGTGCTCACGACGGTCCCGGACAGAACTGTAGAGGCAGAGGCTGGGCGGGGGTCTTCTGCATCCCCTTTTGATGCTATAAACCATGATGGGGTCTTCTGTGCGCTGCCCAGTGGGGGAGGGGCGGAGTCTGCTCTGCACTCAGTGCTTTGCCAGGAGGCGGGAGCTGGACGTTGGCCTAAGGCTAAGACAGAAATGCTCGCCCAGGTCAGCCCATCCTACAAACTCGTTTTGAGACAGCCTCCACTCTGGGTTGTCTCCAGGGAGGGGTAGAAGGAGACAGGCGTGTGTGTGAAGGCAGGCCGGAGTCATCTGCTGGGACGCTTGGAAAGTCAGGCAGAGCAAGCACTTTATTCACAAAGAGGCTCTGGGGAGCTTTTAAAGCAGGATAGCACGACACTTATTACATTTTTTAAAAAACTCATCTGGCAGGATCAATTGCTCTTTACTATCCTGACCAGCATTCTAGACACATGCTTTTAGGGGACCTTGCCCAGCTCACAAACATGATTTCACTCTTTAGACTTCAGGCTTCTGTTCGAAGCCATCTGTGAGTTATCTGGGAACGCAGCTTGAGGGCTGCTCCTCTCTTCTTTTCCTTCCCTTGAGGGAGGTACTGAATGCAGTCCAGACAGGTGAGACCCTCTGCTGATGGCCCCAGAGCCTCTCCCCGTGGCCTTCCACATAGCGCTCACTGTCCTTTGGGTACACACAGAAAACCTACGAATTCGGATTTGGGCTACGCTGAAATTAAACTCTTAGCTAACTATGAACAGGTATCTTGATGAGTGAATGAGAAGAATGAAGAATTTAAGGGAACATTGCTCGGTTAGGACGTTATTTTTGAGGACTTTAAACTATAAGCATATGCCTTTTGTTGAAATGGCAGCAGAGGTTAACACTACTAGAAGATTCAAGAGAGAATACTTAACTGAGTGGGAAGTTGGACGGGTAAGCGCTAATGTCATTTTAACTTGTCAATTCTGTGATGGAGATGCTTGCTTTCATACCCCAGAAGCCAAGCTACAGGTCACTCAGCATTCATGAATGGAGGGACCTTTGCTGAAGCAAAACTTTGCCGGCCTCATAGAGTTTACCTCATAGAGATGAGTTACACTTGCACCATCTTACAACTCAGATTTCTCATCAACTCTCAAAGGAAGTCTCAACAAATTTAAAAGATTCAATATCATACCATTCACCTGCCACAGTGCAACTAAATTAGATATTTTAAAAAATATATATATATATATTTCTTTGGAAAACTAAAATTGTCTACTAAAAGGGCTTAAGAAGATTACATCAGAAGTGACAACATACTTGGCCTAGAAGTGAATTATATGAAAGTACCATTTTAAAGATCTTTATGATGCATCTAAAGTGGTACTTGAATCGAATTTATAGGCTTAAAGAGATCTATTTAAAAAGAAAAATATAGGCCGGGCTCGGTGACTCAGCCTGTAATCCCAGCACTTTGGGAGGCCAAGGCAAGTGGATTGCCTGAACCTGAGGGTTCAAGACCAGCCTGGGCAACTTGCTGAGACCTTGTCTTTACAATAAATCAAAAAAAAAAAAAATTACCCAGGCATGGTAGTACACGGCTGTAGTCTCTACTTGGAAGACAGAGGTTGGAAGGATCGCCAGAGCCCAGCAGGTTGATGCTGGGGTGACCGTGAGTGTGCCACTGCACTCCAGCCTGGGTGATGGAGTAAGAGTCCAACTCAATAAATAAAATAAAATAAAATAAGAATCTTTAATAATAGCATGGCAAATTCAGCAAATTCTGGGAAGTTCTTACCCCAACCAATGGAAGGCTAGTTCAAAATCAGAAAATCTGTTTAACATAATGTAGCACATTTAGAGATGAAGAAAAACTGTGTAACCATTCAAAGAGCTGTAAAGTCTGATGACACCAAATGTTGCGAAAGATGTGGCAAGTAACTCTCACGTGCGGCCAGGTGTCATTAGTGTCACCGTGGAGAGTGAGTTGGAAAAATTACTTGGGGATGAAGTTGAAGACACATATACCCTTTAACTCAGCAGTTCTACTTCTCACTACGTATGTTCCTCAGAAGGTGGCCTTGCGACCAGCAACGTCGGCTTATTTGAATCTCAAGCTCCACCCAGCCCCACTGAATCAGAATCTGCATCTTAACCAGATCCCAGGAATTCTGGAACCCTGGCCTGAATCTTAAGCGTGTGTGTGTGTGTGTGTGTGTGTGTGTGTGTGTTGCAGTGTTGTTTCTGAAACAACAGAAAACAGAACAACCTACATTTCCAACAGAAAGGAGAACAGATAAATTGTGGCACTGTTATGCAATGGGACATATAAAGCAGCTAAAAATACATGAAGTCGAGCCATCTGCAGACACCGAATTAAAGGCACGCTTATTTCCAGGAGAAGGGGAATGAAGTAGAGAACTGAACTCCATCTGTGGTGTTTCGTTTCTTGAAGAAAAAAATTAGATTCAAGCACAGCAAGTTGTTTAAATATGATGAAGCTGGATGATGGGTGTACATTTGCCTACGATGTTTTTCTGTGTGTTTGAAATAGGGTACAAGGGGAAAAGGAATTAAAACGGCAGGCAGACTTTGGTCTCCCTTGCCACGATTTTTCTGCTCGTCCTCACTTTGCTGTGTATCTAAACTCACTCACAGTAACATCTGATTGATAAAATGCAAAGCCCTGAGAAGGCTGTCTGTGCAATGTTACCAGACCAGACAGAATTTAGCTGGAGTTGGACATCAGAAATGTCAGCCGGTGGACGGGAAGGGCGGGCCATGTGCAGAATGGCCACGCGACTCCTTTTCAACCGCTTGTCCAGGGCCCCGACCCAGACATGGGGCGTTTCACAGGCTCACAGTGATGCCACTCAGCCCCCTGCCTCTGAGGATTGTGGGTAGATTGGCTTTTGCCGGGATGCTGCCCTGCAGCTGAGGAACGTGGAAATGAGGTGTGGGCTGTTCTCCTGCCCCTGCAGTTCCCACAGGCCAGCTGGCAATGGGGCCTTTCCTGGGCAGAGTGACCTTCCTGCAGTCTTTGGTGGCAAGACGTGTGCAGGTGTACAACCTGCTGGCGTGGGCTGCGGCTGGGCAGTGTGTGCCTGAGGAGTAGATGCGACGGAAAGGAAACAAAATGTTTTGTGGAAGGATACAAGACACAAGAAGGCACACACGTTCTGGACATGTAGTGATGCACTGAACATGTCTGTGTCACCAGCACCCACAACAAGACAGGAAACATTGCCAGCTCCCAGAAACCCCTCTCGTGCCCCAGCCAATCACAGCCCTCCTCACAAAGGCAACATTGTCCTGACTTCTGACACCATAGGTGAATCTTTACTTTCTGTATGTCTGTCTAAATGGAATTATGAAGTATATACTCTTGCATCTGACTTTTTGCTTCAATGTTTGTAAGATGTATCCGGGAGTGGCCACTGCACTCCAGTCTGGGCGACAGAGTGAGACTCCAACTCAAAAAAAAAAAAAAAAAGGTGTATCCATATTGTTGCTTGTAGTTGTATATTAACTGTTTATTCTCATCGCTACATATTTGTGTGACTATAACATAATTTATCCCTTCTACTGTTGATGTTCAATTGAGTAGTTCCATGTGAGGGGCCGTTCCTTTGGGGGTGCCACTATGAACATCCCAATGGAGGGCTTCTGGTGAACACATGCACGATGCCCATATTGCTCGGCAGGAGAGAGTGCATGCATTTCACTCTGGTGGACCCGAGGCAGTGACTTCTTGGCTCTCCGTCTTCCTGGTGGTAAGAGAGGTGGCCACTCTCTTGGGCCATCCCATGGAAGTGTTCTGGGAGGATACTGAGAGTTGGAACCGCAGCCGCCTTCCAGCATGCACAGGCTCCTGAGCCACTGCGGGAAGCCCCTAGCCACCAAGAAAGGCGTTTCCTGTTATTTCCAATTTGGCTTCATCCCGTTTTTGCTCATTTAAGCCTTCTTTGTCATTTGTATTCTCATTCTGATTTTGCCAGGTGCACCCTCACTTCCCCAGAGCTGTCTTGCCACATTCTGTTCCACCAGTGTGTTGACGGGCTATCTTCTCAAAGCGGTAGCCCATTCTACCGACTTTTATATGTAGACTTTTTTTAATCTTACAGAAAGTACGTGAGTGAGTTGTAATCATTTATTTTTCCCTTTTGTGGGAGTTTGTGATCTTGGCAAGCAGGTTGGCAATTATTTAAAGTGTCTAACTAACATATAAAATATTACAGAAGAGCCACCCACAAGTACAAATGTTACTTGGCCTAAAGAATGTGTGTGTGTGTGTGTGTGTATATGAGGGGGAGACCCTTCCCCCCAAAACCCGGAATTATCTTTTGGCGCACAGGCCCCATGTAGTATAGGCTTCCCCTGCTAGGTAAGTATTCTAGGAACCTACGGGCATCATTGTACCAGCTAGCATTGTTGTGAGAGGCTTCACTGGGCTTCAGTGAATTTTTTTTGTAGATTCCTTCAGTGTGTTTGCCCATTTCATGATGGGTGATTTATAAGCATGCATGCCTACATCTTGCTGAGTGCTGAGGAGTTTTTGACTAAAGAGGGCATGACCCCTGTGCCTCCTACTCCCTATTCAATCTTGCCCCAGTCAACTTTTGTTGTTGTTGTTGTTGCCCTGATGAAAAAAGCCCTCAAAGGGAAATGGTTTGCCTATGTGGAAGAGGTAAAACAAACAAACAAACAAACAAAAAAACGGCAGAAGCACTAAAAGGCATCAAAATTGATGGATTCAAAAACTGTTTTGAGCAGTGGGAAAAAAGCATCTCGATGTATGTAGTGCATCAAACAGAGAATACTGTGAAGATGACTGAAATTTAAACAAGAATCAAATACACAACTTTTGACAAATAAATTCCAGGGTTTTTTGGGTCTCCCTTTGTATTTTTCCATTTTCCTGGGCCTTATTTTTGTTATCTTGAAAAACGATAAGTTTTCACCTAAATATAAAAATCACCTTATAAGTGTAAGCCAAGAATAAAATGCTAAGCCTCTCAACCAACTGAAGAGACCTTACCCTGCACCAAGGGAAACCTGAAAAACTAAATTCCAGGTCATGAGAGAAGAGGCCACACATGCCCCCTTATACCCCTGCCCTTATGGAGTTTTAGGCACAACTGACCAGCATTAGTATCAAAATATAAATCATCAAACTGACCAAACAGACTCCTTGGCCATAAGATATCAAATCCCAACCTGTTTCAGGTGTAGCGTCATATGACAGACAGCAGACCCCAAAGGAAATAAGAAGACATTGCCCCAAGGTACGTTTCTGTGACATATTTTGAAATAGCCCTGCAAAGCCGTTTTTTTTTTTTTTTGGTGGGGAAATATTTGCATCTGCAGAGAATCTCCATTAGGAGAACCAGGTCTTCCCCTTTCCAGGTCTTCCCAGATCCAGGAGGGATTAACTGAGTCTGACACATTTAAAGTCTGAATAAGAGACATTTACCATCTAGTCTCTCAAAGGGCGGCCACCTATAAGACTTCACCTACATAAGAACCCTGGTCTCCACAATCTCCCCTTATCTTAATCCAGACATTCCTTTCTACTGATTTCAGATCTTTAGACAATAGGTTAACTCTCAACCAGTTGTTAACTAAAGGATCCTTAAAACTCAGCTATAACTTATAAGCATGCCCAAGATATCCTGCCTTTTTAGGCTGAGCCAGTGTAAGCCCTACACATATCGATTTATGTCCTTGTCTGTAAACTTCTGTCTTGCTAAAATGAGTAAAACCAAGCTGTAACCCAACCACCTTGGGTACATGTTCTTAGGACCTTATGGGTCTGTGTTTCAGGCCATGATCACTCATATTGGGCTCAGAATAAACCCCTTTAAATTTTTTTTTACAGAGTTTGGCTTTTTGTTGACACAAGTATTTATTAAACTGAGAATTTATTTGTAAATCTTGATATTCTATAATAATTTGAATAGTAAGTGTGAAAATATGTGTACAAGTATGGTTTTGTAGAGATATGATGTGCTCTACTGATATTTATTAATTGAAAAGTAAGTCTAGAGCTCATACAAGGAAAGCAACAGTGTGCTTCCCCTATGGAGAAAACAATGATCCGGATGTCCTAGGCTCTGCTCTCAAGGCAGTTCTAGTCAGAAGTAAAACACAACATTCCCACCCACAAATAACTGTGTGCAAGAAAAAATAAGAAAAAAATTCAGCTGGGCATGGTGGCTCCTGCCTGTAATCCCAGCACTTTGGGAGGCAGAGGCGAGAGAATTGCATGAGCCCACAGGTTTGAGACCAGCCTGGGCAACTTGGCAAGACCGCGTCTCTACAATAAATCAAAAAAATAGCTTAGCATGGTGGCACACTTCCAGCTACTTGGAAGGCTGAGGCAGAAGTATCACCTGAGTCCAGCAGGTCAAGACTGCGGTGTCCATGAGCATGTCATTGCACTCCAACCTGGGCGACAGAGTGAGACTCCAACTGAAAAAAAAAAAAGAAAAAAGAAAAAAGAAAATTCATGTGTGTTATATAGACAAGGTAATATGAAGCTTTAGGTGACAAGAGATAAACTCCAGCTAGAGAAATGTATATATATTGTGTGTATGTGTATATGTATACATACACATACACACAACTCACTAGCTGGGAATGTGTGTATATATATAGTGTATATTATGATGTGTTGACATCTTAAAAAAATATTTCTAGTTGGGGAGAGACTGCCCCTCCTTAAGCCTGACAATTCTTAGAGATAACAAAAGGCTCAGGCTGGAACATGCTTTGACATGTTTGACCTCCTCTCTCTGGCTGGCAAACCCTAGGAGACGATTCTTCTGCCTTAGTCACCCCATGACCAGGTAGTACCAGACAACTAGGGACCACCCCTACCATTCAGAGCCCACCAGAATTATTCGTGCTACACAGTCCTAAACTATTCCCCCTGCCCTGCTTCTCCTTTCCAGCAGAAACCACAATAAAGGCCACAACCTAAACCTTCCCCTGGTTCGTCTTCTGCCCCCTCACCATCCTGATGTCTTTCCCATGTGACCCTGTGTAGCGTGGTATGGTGTTTCTCCTTTCTCTGGGGCCTATAAGTGCGACACACTTTGTTTTCTTCAGCCGCTCCTTGTCTCTTCTGTGGCCATGTCTCACTGACCATCTAATAAAAGAGTGCAGAACAAGAAGTGGGGAAGACTGGTGGAGGCAACACTGAAGGATACATATTTCGCATATGGAAAGTTTCTGAGGTGAAAAACTTGAAAAAAAATATTGGAAATATTCTAAGCAGGCCAGTCTCTTATGACGAAATCGATGGTATATCATCATTGTGTGGCCTGGACGCTGACTGTGGCAGTCATATAACTGTAGATACCATCTCATCTAGCTCAGAGATAAGGGATGAGTCACCTTAGGGCAGAGCCAGGACTGACACCGAAGTCCACGGATGCTTAGCCCAATACTATTTTCTCTATGTAGACTATTATGACAGAAAATGGGGCCCGGGGACCCCAAACTCACTATGCCAAGGGGGAAGTTGAGTTTGGGAACTGAGCCACACACACAAAAATCTGCCTTCTTTTTGCTTCCAGACAGGTGGCTGCCGAGTTTCCCAGATGGCTTTCCTCATAAGCTGCTTACGATGGAATTCCTTGTGGGCTCTGAAATCTTTCAGAATACACAGCCCTGCTGTGCCTAAGCCTTGAAGCAGTGTTCTGTTGGGTCTTCCTTCACTCTATCTGTTCACGTTTTTGTTCTCTTATGTGAAATGAGTGTGAGATAAACATGTAATAGACTGCTACTCCATCCCCAAATGTAAACTCGCCGTGTGCTATTCAAAGCCTTCACAAGAATGTGGCCGTTTGCCTACCTTCCTTCTATTATTTTTCTTTTTCCTCCTCCCCCTTCTGCCTGCTCTTTCCCTTTTAGATGCCGAAGCTGTGGAAAGGCACGACAGAAAAAGCACAGATCGCAGACGCTGCTGTGAATTGTGCTCCTCTTTCCTGGACGTGTCCTAAATCTTGGTCAGATAGATCCTCAAAATGATCGAGATACCTCAGTCATTATGTTGTTATTGCTGCTTGCACTATTTTCTGCTAATTGGACAAGTTATACTTTCTGATAATAATGGAATGTTTTGAAAGGAAGTTTTATTAGTAATTCCAAATCTTTCTGGAAAGTGAGTTAAATGTGTAGATATCAATCCATAGGTTTAATAACAGTGTCGGTTATAACTTGTCAAATCCTTAATTTGGAAAACTCTAATTGCAAATAGTATCCACAATTAAGTTGTATACTGATTCAGGTGCTACGTTCCCACCAGTATTAATATGAGATTTGAAAATCAAGTGCTTCTGAGACAAGTCACGAATTCATCAAGGAATCTCATGGCCACTGTTGTACAGACAGCTGCAGGAAGGGGGATGACCCCCAGAAAGACCAGCCAGGTGATTAGGAGGTTGGAGGCTGTGAGCCACGCCTGACCACTGAAGCGAGGAGAGGGGCTAGAGGTTGATCTCCATCATGTGACCAGTGCTTTAATCATTCATGCCCACGTAATGAAACTCCAGTAAAAACTCTGGATGGTGAGTCTTCCAGAGTTTCCTGGATGATGAACATATTGACGTGCCAGGAGAGTGAGGTGCCCAATTCCATGAGAAGAGGGCACTGAAACTTTGCGTTCAGGACCCTTCTTTGTGTTTGCATTACAGTAAGGCTGTGATCCTTAGTGCAGTGCTCTCTTGAATTCTGCTTGTTGTTCTCGTGAATTACCAAACCTGAGAGGGGCACAAAAACCCCTGAATCTGAAGCCAGTCAGAGTAAGAGTGACCTGGGGACCTTCTCAGAGTTGTGGCTGGCATCTGAGGTAGGAGGATGGCAACCTGCTGTGAGCTTTGCCCTTAATCTGTGGCGTCTGTGTCAGCTCCAGGTGGTTCGTGTCAGAACCGAAATGCCGCGAACCCAGTTGATGTCAGACAAGTTTGGGTGAAAACAGATGTCATATTATCCGTTAAAAAATTGATGTCCAATATGGACAACAGAATTATTATTTTAGATTTCCTTCCCTTCAAATTCCTTTCAGGTCCCAAATCTTTTTTTTTTTTTTTTTTTTGTGTTGGAGTCTCACTCTGTCGCCCAGACTGGAGTGCAGTGACTGCTCCCGGCCACCGCAGCCTCGACCTCCTGGGCTCCGGCGATCCTTCTGCCTCAGCCTTCCAAGTAGCTGAAACTACAGGCGCGCGCTACCACACCTGGCTAATTTTTTGATTTATTGTAGAGATGAGGTCTCGCCAAGTTGCCCAGGCGGGTCTTGAACCTGTGGGTTCAGGCAATCCACTCACCTCAGCCTCCCAAGACGCGGGATTACAGGCTGAGCCACCGAGCCCGGCTACAGGCCCCAAATCTTATAAGTTAACACAAACGCATTACTTATTGGTCTCATGCTCTGGGGGGAATAGCGTGGTTTGGGGAACTGCAGTAGGCAAGGCCCCGACAGGAAAGAGAAGGCACGCTCAGCTAGAATTTTTTTTTAAGTTTTGAGTAAAAACGTCATTTTAACAAGAACAAACAGGATTAGGGAGCCCTGCAGGAAATGCTGAGGCACCCAGGGAGGCAGTGACCACCCTCAAGCCTGAACTGTCCCCAGACCTGGGCGATAGAGAGTCATGCAGAGAGGGCTACCCTAGCAGACCCATTGTCATGGAAGGTCACAGCCACTGCAGGGCCACTGCCAAGCAAAAAGGAACCTCTCTCCACTGTCTCCTCCTCCCTCCCAAGGTAAAACCAAGGTAAAGAGGACACCCCCAATAATTTACCTCACGGTGGAGAATGAAGCAGGGGTGGGGGTGGGGGTAGGGGGGACACGGAAGATCTAGCATTGAAACTAGCCCGGGACTCAGTATATGAGCTGGCTGGATTCCAGGATTGCCCCCGATGGGCTGATTTTCCAAAAACATTTGTTTACTCATGTAACATAAAACTGATTCTAATTTCTTTAAAAATCTAGTGTGTGGAACAACTGGCATCACACAAATGCTACTGTATAAGCAGAATTTAGATTAACTGGATATTTCACTTACAGTTATCTGGGTAGCCTTTTATGACTTAGCTGTCTTTGCATGTCCTATGCTCTCTGTTGCATTTTCTCTCAGGATATATATATCTGTCACCCAGGCTGGAGTGCAGTGGCACACTCACAGCCACCACAGCCTTGACCTGCTGGGCTCAGATGATCCCTCTTGGGGATCAGCCTTCCAAGTAGCTGAAATCATAGGCACAGACCACCGCATCCAGCTAATTATTGATTTGTTGTAGAGACGAGGCTACCCAGGCTAGTCTCGAGCCCCTAGGTCAGGCAATCCTCTTGCCTTCACCTCCCAAAGTGCTGGGATTACAGGCGTGAGCCACCGTGCCCGGCATTCTCAGGATATTATAATTTAGTTTTTCCACCTGCCCATTTCCCCTACTACATCATAAGCTTTTCAGGGCTATACTCCTTTCTGGATTCTCTGCACAAAACATGGGAGCAAGGAAAGAGTGACTATACGTTGTCAAAGCTTATTTGAAAAACAAACAAAATGTTTATAAATAAAATGGATAAAGCCGAACTCGGTGGCTCAGCCTGTAATCCCTCGCCTTTGGGAGGCTGAGATGAGTGGATTGCCTGAGCCCGTGGGTTCGAGACCCGCCTGGGCAACTTGGCGAGACCTTATCTCTACAATAAATCAAAAATTAGCCGGGTGTGGTAGCGTGCGCCTGTAGCTCCAGCTACTTGGAAGGCTGAGGCGGAAGGATCACCGGAGCCCAGCAGGTCGAGGCTGCGGTAGCCAGGAGTGGCCACTGCACTCCAATCTGAGTGACAGTGAGACTCCAACTCAAA
>CAUYQG010131720.1:0-21356 GCA_963574415.1 Tarsius wallacei
TGAGTGTGTCAAAGTTCTCTAGAGAAAAAGAACAAATAGAATGGGTGTGTGTGTGTGTGTGTGTGAGAGAGAGAGAGAGAGAGAATTGATGAAGCCTATTAAAATTATGGACAGTAATCTGCTTTACTCAAAGTCTGCTCATTTATTTATTTATTTATTTATTTATTGAGTTGGAGTCTCACTCTGTCGCCCTGACTGGAGTGCAGTGGCCGCTCCCGGTCACCGCAGCCTCGACCCGCTGGGCTCCGGCGATCCTTCCGCCTCAGCCTTCCAAGTAGCTGGAACTACAGGCACGCACTACCACGACCGGCTAATTTTTTGATTTATTGTAGAGATGAGGTCTCGCTTGCCCAGGCGGGCCTCAAACCCGCGGGCTCAAGCAATCCACTCACCTCAGCCTCCCAAAGGCGCGGGATTACAGGCTGAGCCACCGAGCCCGGCTTGCTAATTTAAATATTATCACACCTAAAACACACTTTCACAGAACCATCTTCAATAATATTTGACCAGATATCTGAGTACCATGTGCTAGCCAGGCTGATACATAAAAATAGCTATCACAATTCTCAAGTAACTGATTCCTAGATGGGAATGATGATACAAGGATCACTTATACCTAGATTGAAAGCACTCAGAATGTGCAGTGTGAGTACCGAAGAGTAACCCTTAAACTCTCATGGGGAAGTTAAGGAAGATAACAGGGAGGAGGGATAATTTGAACTAGGACTTAAAGTTTGGATAGGAGCATGATATAATAGAAATATATGTTAGAGTCAGGAAGAAAAGGGTGTTCCCTGTCCAGTTTTCACCTTGGATAAACCACTTAATATCTCTAGGCTTCAGTTTACTTAAATATAAAATAAGAATAATAATTACTCTACAAGCTTGACATGTAGAAAACTGGTTACTCGGCCGGGCTCGGTGGGTCAGCCTATAATCCCGTGCTTTGGGAGGCCGAGGTGAGTGCATTGCCTGAGCCCGCAGGTTCAAGACCCGCCTG
Source organism: Tarsius wallacei (assembly GCA_963574415.1). Classification (NCBI taxonomy): domain Eukaryota; kingdom Metazoa; phylum Chordata; class Mammalia; order Primates; family Tarsiidae; genus Tarsius; species Tarsius wallacei. The sequence goes on from CAUYQG010131720.1 coordinate 1,001, forward strand.
GGCAACTTGGTGAGACCTCATCTCTACAATAAATCAAAAAATTAGCTGGGCGAGGTAGCGCATGCCTGTAGTTCCAGCTACTTGGAAGGCTGAGGCGGAAGGATCGCCGGAGCCCAGCAGGTCGAGGCTGCAGTGGCCGGGAGCGGCCACTGCACTCCAGTCTGGGTGACAGAGTGAGACTCCAACTCAAAAAAAAAAAAAAATAAAGGACTTTCCATTTATTATCTCATTTAATTTCCATAATCCTGTGTGGCAAATAAGATTTTCAAACTGAGTCTCAGAAAGATAAAGACATCCAAAGTCATAGAACTCTTCATTGATCACATGGTAGAAACTGGATAAGCTTCTTTTAGTTTACATGAAGGTAGAAACATACAAGTGTTTAAACCACTTATAGAAGGATGTTTACATACTGCTCTTCTTAAATTATGTTCTTAAATAATGTTTACCAGCAGCTATTATCTTTTTCAAAGGAAATAAACAATGATTTTTTTTCAAAAATTATATTATCAATCTTAATGGAAGAGAGGTCATAGACATTAGCATCCTCATTTTGCAGATGGATAAGCTGAAGTCACTTGCTCAAGTACAATCTAATTGCTTCTCGAAGATAGGCTTCTAAGTCTGAGACTTTTACAGTTGTTGTCTAAGCTATGTCTTTTCTAGGGTCTCTTTCAGCTCTGTTTTATGTCCTGGAGGTCTATACACTGGTTTTCTATTACTAGGTTCATATAAAATCAATTTTTTATTTTATATAGCAACTTGTACTTCAAAAGACTCAAGGCAAATCAATATGTAGGATTTTTTCCTTAAGAAGAATAATTAGACAGTCACTTAAACATTGCAGTTGTTGCAGATTTGAAAGCTATACGTTGTTTGAATCAAAGAAAAAATCATCACGCTTATTCTAGTACCTTTCTAAAGTACAACTAAAGATTTTATTTATGGCTAACCTCTGGCAATAAAGAAAAATAGTTGCTGAAGAACATCCCAGTTTTGAACTTTGCTTTTAATGTGACTCTAGGTGAACAGAAAATTAAGACAAAGAAAGAATAAATAAAGTATTTACTTAAAATTATTTTAGATAACCAAGGCATGTAATGTTAAAAGAGTATTTGGAGTGAAGTTGTGGAATAGAATTTAAATTTGTATTTAGTTATTTGAATCCAGGATTATTAGAATACAATTTGTTAAACCTAATATTTGCCCTGTCAAATGAAGCAGGAGATAATTAATGTACTCTGTAAAGAATACTTCTGAGAACAGACAGGGCATTACAATAATAACTGATTCAAGTTGGGATAATTACTAAAGAAACTGCAGACTTGGCATGAAGAAGAGACTAAGAATATCAAACTCATACTCTATACAAATGTCAGTTTCCACCCCTGAAGGCATATAGCTTTTCCTTCAATTGTTCTATATTTTCTTGAAATAAACTACCACCAAATTACTGGTATCTGGTATGATGTATCGGCTATTATTATTATTATAACCAATCAAATTTTACAGGGAAAAATAAGACCATAAACATATAATAAATAAAGAATGATAAGTAACCTCAAGTCAATTCAGGTCAATTTATACCAACAAATTAGTTCAGATCAGGTGAGTTTTGGAATTTAGAAGTGGAAAAAAAGGATGATGAATCGCTAAACAAATGACTCTACACTGGATGTCACTGTAGATAATTCTTTTCTAATTATTGTCTCATTCATAAGTTTTGCCCCAACCTTGGTCATTTTTTCCACTGGCCCTCACAATCAGTTGTGATTGTTGATTATAGATTATAACATAAAGCGTAAGAAACATCACAAAAAGAAATTAGGAGGACAACTTTTCATGAGAAGACTCTTCTAATAATGGCAAAAATCTTAGTTTCAAGTTACTCGTAATACCCTGTGATGCAGAGAGACAGTTTAAAAATACTTAAGCAAGTGGTAACTGCTGTTTTCTTTAAAGTATATTTCTGCCTAGATATATTAGATTTTGCCTGAGAAATAAATTCATCAGTTCACTCAAAATAATTTTCTTAAGTGTCTATTGTCTAAAAAACAGCATGCCCCTTACTGTGGGAAATTGGAAAGAGAGATAAATAATATAATGCAGAATTTTATTTCTTTAAAAAAAGCTATGACGTTTAGCAATTGTAAGTGACAGATCCCTTTCAGTTTGCAAGACAGATCCTTTCCTTTCAGTGAAAGTTTGACGTGGATAGAAAGATAGACAATTAAGGCATGTCTTATTTGAATTTAAGAATAAATATTTTCATAAACTGTAAACAAGAAAACTTAGTTTTTACCTTTGTGACAGCTAGTAATAGCTTATTATAAACCTAAAACTGCCCAGCATTCAGAGTATAAGAAAATAAATATATATGTATATATATATATATCCTTTAATTTAATTTAATTTAATTTCAAATTAAGACAATACATAAAAAGTATACATATATCCTTTACTTTAATTTCAGATTAAAAGAATAATAACTGAGGTCACTTAGAGCAGAGCATTCTAACATGGATAAATTGCCTAATACTTGGTAACAGTTTATGGTTATCTTAAATTATTGTATAAAATATAACAATGATTATACAAAAAAATTATAACAAACAACAACTGCAAAATGATTAGAACTCATAAAATCCTAACATTCAAAATGAAAATGTGTTAGTTTCACTTCCAGTAATAATATATTAAAATTATTTTGCTCAAAATTTTCTCTGAAAATATCAGGAAAAAAAATCTGTGAAACAAGATATTGGATTATTACCAATGAAGAGAAGATTTGTAGCACAAGGGCAGTAGAGAACGGAGAAGTCTAGAAATGTCAGTCTAGAACCTGATATTTCTTTTTTTTTCCTAGAAGATAATCTTGAAAACTGTATTTAAAAAGCTGAGAAGCTGAGCAAGACCTTCAGCAGACTAACAACACCATGCCAAGTATTCCACGATTGCCAAGGAGCATGAGTGTTGTTTATATCTCAGGCATTTATTTGAAATCCCAAATGTCTATACCATAAAATAAACTATTCACCAACCATCACAAATCCTAGGTTCATAACATTTCAGTCCCTGATTAGAAGAAGGTTATCTTAGCTGGCCAAAACTACAAGCCTAGTTGCCTAACAGGAACAAATGCAAACTCTCCATGAAGGAATATGGCATAATAATTGTATTTTACAAATAAAATACGAGGCAGTGAAAAAAGAAAAAGTAACCAAACATATGAGAAGTCGAATTCTGGCAGAAAACCAAGGGAAATAAATGAAATGTTAGAGAAATGGAGAGAGTTGTAAGAGATGCAAATAATGGAGTTATTAGTCATGGGCTTTAGTATAACTATAATTTATACATTCAAGATGAAAAGTTCCATGTATCATAAATGAAAGCAAGAACTCAATAAATAACTTCAGCAGAGACACTTTATAAAAACAAAAGTGGTTTAGAATAAAGTGCCCCCCAAAAGCATGAAGAAACAAAAAATAGAAAATGCAGGAGTAATACTGCACATTCAATACTATGACCAATTGTTAAATATACCTGGCTAAATTCTTACAAGCTAAAAAAAGAAAAAAAGAATAAAACAGTATCATCATTTACAGAGATAATGACACATAACTTTTAAAAGTTGCTCACAGACCCTATTAAATGTATTGTAAAAGCCAAGAAAAAAATTACAAGTAAAAATAGTACCTAGGCACAATATCATAAAATTTCCGACTATAAAAAATTACAAAAGCAACCAAGATGGAGAGAAAAAAGACAGACATTTTTCAAATGAGTAGCAAAAAGACTGACATCTGACTTCTCAATGGAAACCTAAAAAAAATCGAATGCTACCTTTAAATTAAAAAAATCAAATAACATTACACAGTATATGAAAATATTCTTCAAGAATAAAGATGAAATAAGCATATTTCCGAACACAAGCATAAGAAGAATTCATAATGAACAAGCCTGCATTATATAAGTACTAAAGTGATTTATAATTTAATAAAAAATTATTCTTGATGGAAGCACAGACTTTTGGGAAAAATCAGGAGCAGTGGAAAGGATAAATATGCAGGCAAATCTAAATTAATTTGACAGTATAGTACAAAAAACTCACAATATGTCAGTAATGATGCTAAATGTAAACATAGACAAATAACACAAATTGCCAAAATAGATTTCTATTTTATTTTAATTTATCTTTTGAGTTGGAGTCTCACTCTGTCGCCCAGACTGGAGTGCAATGGCCACTCCCGGCCACCGCAGCCTCGACCTGCTGGGCTCCGGAGATTCTTCTGCCTCAGTCTTCAAAGTAGCTGGAACTACAAGCATGCGCTACCACCCCCAGCTAATTTTTTTTTTTAATTGTAGAGATGAGGTCTCACCAAGTTGCCCAGGTGGGTCTTGAACCCGCGGGCTTAGGCAATCCACTCACCTCAGCCTCCCAAGGCGCGGGATTACAGGCTGAGCCACCGAGCCCGGCTCCAAAATAGATTTAAAACAACACTCTGTACCACCTACAAGAAACAGAACTTCATTATGAGGACATAGGATGTCTCAAAGCAAAAGGAAAGAAAAAAATACTACTTACAAGCAGAAAACAAAATAAAGCTGGTGTAGCTATACTTACAACTGACAAAAGTTTCAAAAGTAAGAACAATAATTAGAGTTGAAGATAGATATTCACTATCTACAAAGTGTGAAATTCACCAAAATAATATGATAATTCTAAATTTGAATATCCCCTGGTAACATTGTCTCATAATATGTTCCAGTCAAAATAATCAGATAGAGAAATGATTGTATTAAACTTGATAGGAAAGTTTTAGCATAAACAGAAATATAGCAACTATTTAGAAGACCTGTACATCAGGATTATTAAACTTTATTCCATCAACACGCTAAGAACACTGAACCTCCAAACCACAGAATGCATTTTTGGAACTTATCAAGGAATATTTCTCCAAAATTACCATATTCTGGTTCCTAAAACAGATTTAAACAAATATCAAAATTTTAATGACTACTCTTAAGCTAAAACAACAAGAAAATGATAACTAGAAAATTCAGAGTGTTTGAAAATTCAGTTTTATGTTTTTAAATACAGAATGAGCTGAAGAAAATATAACAAAGTAGCCGGGCTTGGTGGCTCAGCCTGTAATCCGGCGCCTTTGGGAGGCTGAGGTGAGTGGATTGCCTGAGCCCGCGGGTTCAAGACCCGCCTGGGCAACTTGGCGAGACCTCATCTCTACAATAAATTTAAAAAATCAGCCGGGCATGGTAGCGCGCGCCTGTAATTCCGGCTACTCGGAAGGCTGAAGCGGAAGGATCGCCGGAGCCCAGCAGGTCGAGGCTGCGGTGGCGGGGAGCAGCCACTGCACTCCAGTCTGGGTGACGGAGTGAGACTCCAACTCAAAAAAAAAAAAAAGAAAATATAACAAAGTAAACTAGCAAATAGGTTGTAATAAATGATAATGAAAATCTATCTATCTAGCTTGAGGTTTGGAGTACCATTCTTATTTATTTATTTATCTATTTATTTATTTATTATTTTTGAGTTGGAGTCTCACTCCATCACTCAGGCTGGAGGGCAGTGGCACACTCATGGCCACTCCAGCATCAACCTGCTGGACTCTGGCAATCCTTCTACCTCAGCCTTCCAAGTAGCAGAAACTACAGGTGCACACTACTGCGCCCAGCTAATTTTTGATTTATTGTAGAGATGAGGTCTTGCCAAGTTGTCTGGGTTGGTCTCGAACCCATAGGCTCAGACAGTCCACTCACCTTGGCCTCCCAAAGTGCTGGGATTACAGACCGAGCCACCAAGCCCAGCCTCTTATTTATTTTTTAAAAATATTTATATTTATATGTGGATATAAAAAGAACTGAAATCAGTGGTATAAAATAGAAAGATTAATTTAAAACAGTAACTAAATTCATTTGCTATGCATAGGATATGACAAATAAAAATGGAGGAAAGATCTTATTAAAATGCATTTTATTATTTATTAATTAATTTGACAAATGCTTATTGACATCTGTGTACCAGAGTCAGAGGTGAAGGTGGGAAAATGCAGCAGTGAACACAGCAGACAAAAATCACCTCTTTCATTGAGATGAAGTGAGTTTAAGTCATATTTGCATGAGCTGGCTGCTGCAGCAATGACAGGAGTATGAGTAAGCAAAAGGTGAAAAGTGGGAGTGCGTGGAGTTCCAAGATTTGGTGTTTTCTGAGGAAGTTAAAAGGAGACATTGTGGAAAACACTTTACAGAGATCTCAAGAGTTAATTCTTCAATGCACGTCTTAGTATAAAAGTGTTCTGAAAAATTCAATTCTTAGATCTTAGTAACTCACACTATTTTACTCTTCTATTATTTGAAAATTGTGAACATAAGACTATAGATAACAATACTATTGAAGATATGTTAAAGCAAGTACAGATATTAACCTTAAACTGTGTATGTAGATTATGTGGGATTTGAATATCATCCTAAGTCCTATTTCAGAAATGCTTTGAGTTAAACAGAATTAGAGTTGAAAAACATATAGAAATTTTAGTGGACATATGAGTATGATGTCAGAGGAATTTCACAGATTGTGGATGGTGTGAGGTGTTATTTAAGTTGAAAGTCTAATTTTTGATAGCAAATCTTATTTACTGTCATTTACAAAAACAGACACATAGACTAATGGAATGAAATAGAGAACCTAGAAATAAAGCCATTTGCCTACAACCAATTGATCTTTGAAATAAACAATAGGGAGTGAATTCCTACTCAGTAAATAGTGCTGGGAAAACTTACCGGCCATATGCAAAGAATAAAGTTGAACCCGTACTTATCACCATGTACAAACGTTAATTTAAGATTGTTTGAAGTCTTACATTGAAGGATTTCTTCAAATCCTTCAGCAACAAATTTATGGCTAAATCCTCAAAAGCAAATGTTGCAAAACCAAAAATTGACAAGTGGGACCTAATTTAACTGAAAAGCTTCTGCATACCAAAAGAAACTATCAGCAAAGTAAACAGACAACCTAGAGAATGGGAGAAAATATTTGCAACTGACAAAGGGTTAACTCCAGAATCTATAAATAACTTAAACAAATCTTCAAAAAAATTAAAAGGTAGGCAAAGAGCATGAACAGAGACTTCTCAAAAGAAGACATACAAGCAGCCAACACACATTTGAAAAAGTGCCTGACACAACTAATCAGATAATTGCAAATGAAAACCACATTGAGATACCATCTCACAACAGTAAAAATGACTATTAATAATAAGTTGTGCTCCCACTCAGCCTGTGGTCCCAGACACTCTGAGGCAGCTCTTTGGCCCACAGCTGGGCATCGCAGCCACCAGGAGCCCTTGGGTCCAAGTGGGTTGTTACTTTTGCTAAGAGGGCATCCATGATCCAGTGGTATTTCTGTTCAAGATAAGGTGATTTATTGCTTTATTGATTAACTAGACAAATTCAGGTTTCTGGCAAGATGGCGATGGAACAGGTCAGACTGTGAGAGAGTCTTTTCAAAAGCAAGTGTCCATAAAGATGCTCTGCGTGAGTGAGTGTATGTCAGTGGGTGAGTGAAAAAGTCCACCCACTGGCACTGAGGGAATACTTGGGTTTATGCACCCAGGGCTGTCCTCCAGAGAGGACTGCCACCCCCTACCACCCTGAGATTGGAGCCCCCAGTGCACAGGATTGTCTGTTGTTTGGGGGTGCTCCTGAGAAGAGGGAGCAGAAAACAGTGGGTCCTAACCATGTGACGCCCAGGTCACAACATCACCTGTGACAGCAGAATGGCGGGAGTCTCAGGGTCCTTGGAGAGAGCAGGTTGTGTAGAGCTGGAAAGGAACCCCACCACCAGTGAGGAAATGCCCACCAGTACCATTTTCTCTGTCCTGGAACCAGGCAGAGACATGCATTGCCCCACCCAGCTCCACCCAGCCTCCAGCCTGGGACCTAGATGTTATCTCTTTATCAAACTTGTAGAGACAGACATCCCTCCCCCACACTGAAACAGGCACAGGCACATCAGATCTGAGTGGGAGACTTGACAGTAGTGGCAGCAAGCCAGATGAGTCCAGATCTGATCCACCCTCCTCCCACAGTAGTCCATGGGGCATCTAACCCACCCTGAGAGCAACTCTATCAGCCTATGTGGAGAGGAGAGGGAGGGACAGGAGACCAGAGCTGAAAGAAAGTTGGAGTTACAGGAACAACACCAGAGTGAGTTTTTTCATTTGTTTGTTTATTGTGTTTGTTTTTTGTTTTGTTTTGTTTTTGTGTTTTGTTTTAGTTTTTTTCTCTTCTTTCTGTTTTTGATTATGTTTTCATATTTGCTTTGTTTCTGTTATTTTAATGCTGTATTTTTATTTTATTTTATTTATTTACAAGTTGGAGCCTCACTTTGTTTCCCAGGCTGGACTGTAGTGGCAAATTCACATCCACCACAGCCTCAACCTGCTGGGCTTAGATCCTTCCACCTCAGCCTTCCAAGAAGCTGGAACTACAGGCACACGCTACCACATCCAGCTTTTTTTATTTTTTTTGGTTTATTGTAAAGATGAGGTCTCACCAAGTTACCAAGGCTGGTCTCGAACCTCCAGGCTCAGGCACTCCTCACACCTTGGCCTCCGAAAGTGCTGGGATTATGGGTTGAGCCACCACATCCGACCAAGCTGTTTTTTTAGACTTCTTGTTTGTGTATTGGTATTTTTGAAGAAGAGTACATCAATAGGAGGTTTTTGGTTGGTTTGTGTGTTTGTATGATCATCTGTATGGTTTTTTTTTTATTTTTTCTTTGTTTGTATCTCTTTTCATTTGTTAATTGATATAACTGTTTTACCTCTTCTTCTCTCTCTCCACCTTCCTCTCATCCTCTCATCCTCCTTCTTCCTTTTTTCATTCTTTTCCTTTTTCTTACTTAATTTTCCTTTAAGAGGGCAAACTTATACTCCCACTGCATGGACATATTGTAAATTGGTGGAAAGTGAGTTCCAGGGAGTCCACAACCCGTCAAGGGATACTGGGATCCACAGATAGTTTCTGAATCAAAGCTCCCCTCTCAATTAAATCTCAAAACTGCAAAAAGTACAGTCCTTCACACACAACCCAGCTTCAGAATTGAACAAAGCCAGGGGATCTACATAAGGAAGAATAGGAGATTGAGCAAACAGAAGTAAAAGCTACACCCCATCCCTGAGCAAAAGAATTAAAGAAGAGGTTAAAAAGGAGGGGTGGGGGGGAGGAAAATCTATACAAATAAAGAAAAACCAAAGAAAGAATATGGGTTTCACACAGAACCCTGGGAGGTCAGCCACTGAGAATACAGACTTCAGAACACAAACAGCGAAGAGCCCCCAGAATGACTGGTCTCAAACCACAAACCCAGATATCAAGACATTAATCGAGAGAATAAATCAAAATGAGGAAAGAATGAAGAAGTTGATAACTGAGATGACAGCAATAAAGAATAGAGAGACTTCAACCCCCCCAAAAAAGAGAATAAAATAAATAACAAATTGATAAGAATGGAAAGCAGAATTAATCAAGAAGGAGAAAGAAACCCAGAGCTAGAGGACCAAAATATGGAACTAACTCAAACTGTTAAAAACATAAAAAAAACTTAAAAAGACAGAACAAAGCCTCTAAGAGATGAACAATTATTTCAAGAGGCCAAACCTAAGACTAATTGGAATCCTTGCGGCAGGTAGACAGAGACCACCCGGGAACAAGCATTCCTTGAAATTATCCAAGAAAACTTCACTCATCTCATGAGTGACACAACCATTCAAACACAAGAGATTAAGAGAATCTCTGCAAGACAGCAAATGAGAAGACCAACTCTTAGACAAATAGTAATTCACCTACACAAAGTAGGTATAAAAGAAAAAATCCTAAAGGCAGCAAGAGAAAAAAGGTCAGACCATTTAGAAAAGGAGCAGGCTTATCTACATAAGCACTCTAGGCTAGGAAAGCTTGGAGCAAAATCTCCACTCTTGAAATAAACAATTTTAACCGAGTTACCTCTCCAGCTAAGCTAAGTTTTGTCAATGAAGGAGAATTAAAATCCCTCCCAGACATTCAATTTCTAAGAGTTTATGTTGCCTCCAGACCAGCTCTATAAGAAACGCTTGAAAAAGTATTAGGCCAGGCACAGTGGCTCACACCTAAAATCCCAGAATTTTGGGAGGCCAAGGTGAGAAGATTGCCTGAGCCCACAGGGTTCAAGACCAGCCTGGGCTGTTTGGTGAGACCTTGGTTCTACAATAAATAAATAAATTAGCCAGGTGTGGTGGCACATGCCTATAGTTCCAGGTACTTGGAAGGCTGAAGTGGAAGAATTGCCTGAGCTCAGCAGATTGAGGCTGTGGTGGCCGTGAGCATACCACTGCACTGCAGCCTGGGTGACAGAGTGAGACTACAACTCAAAAAAAAAAGAAAGAAAGAAAATATTAAACACAGAAGAAAGGAAAAGAACGGCAAAGGCCTTCACAATAATGAAGGAAAAGGATTGAAAACACACATGAATCAACCCAAAATCAAAAGAAAGACAACAAACAAATAAACAAAAAAAAAGCAGCAGAAACAACAAGCTCTATAAGAACCTCATGTCAGAAACACAGAACAGAATTCCATATGTTCTCACTCATAAATGGACCTTGAACAATTATAATGCTATAAGAAAGCAATTGGCAGTAATGGGAAACTGTCAGCAGAAGGGGGTGGGATTGGAAGCTGAGGGAAACTGCTAGTGGAGAGAGGGGCATACCTCATCAACAAGGGTACCTGCATGATCAATGTTTATATACCTAACCCTGAAATGTACCCCACATCTTTATAATAACAATTTTTAAAAAAAAAGAACCTCATTTCAGGAATAAACTCTCACATATTAATAATTAGCCTGAATGTGAATGGACTAAATGCACCAGTGAAAAGACGCAGAATGGCAAAATGAATAAAATATCATGAAGCAACAATAGAGTGTCTCCAAGAGACTCATATCACCAGAAAGGACACTCACAGACTCAATGTAAGAGAATGGGAAACAAAATCTCAGGTGAACGGAGCACCAAAGACAGCAAGAGTTGTGATCTTAATATCAAACAAAATACCCTTTAAGCTATCAAAAATTTTAAAAAACATATGGAAAGTCACTACATAATTATAAAATGTTCAATACATCAACAAGAAATATCCATCCTAAACATATATGCACTCAACATGGGAGCACCAACTTTAAACTTTAAAAAGATGCTGACTGGAACGCTATCATAGCTGGGGACTTTAATACCCCTCTCACAACGCTAGACAGATCATCAAGACAAAAAAATCAACAAGGAGATCTAGAACTTCAATGTGACGTTTGGCCAAATGAACTTAATTGATATGTACAGAACACTCCGCCCAACAAAAACGGAATATGCATTCTACTCTTCACCACATGGAAAGTACCAACCACATCCTCAGTCATAAATCAAGCATAAACAAATTACATAATATTGAAATACTGCAACGAACCTTCTCAGACCACAGTGGAATAAAAATAAATATCAATACCAACAAAGTTCCACCAAAACCCACAAATACATGGAAACTAAATAGCATGATGCTAACAACTCCTGGGTCAACATGAAAATCAAAACAAAGATTAAAAGATACCTGGACACAAATGAAAACAAAGAAACGTCTTACCACAACCTCTAGGATGCCATGAAATCAGTACTAAGAGAGGAATTCATACCTCTACAAACATGCATGAAGAAAATGGAAAGATCACAAGTTAATAAGCTAACAAACCACCTAAGGAAGCTGAAAAAACAAGACTACCAAAACCCTAACTTCAGCAAAAAATCTAGAGCACCAAAATTAAAGTCCAAATTTGGGACAGAGAAGACAAAAATATAATACAAAAAATCAAAGAAACAAAGAACTGGTTCTTTGAAAGGAAAAACAAGGTTGATGGACCCCCTATATAGATGACCAAGAAAAAGAGAAAAAGTCCAAATAAACACAATCAGAAATGCAAAAGATTAAGTCACAACTGACCCCGAAGAAATACAAAATATTATCAGAGACTCCTATGTACACTTTTATGAAAACAAACTTGAAAACATAAAGGAAATGAAGGAATTTCTGACATCACACAAACTTCCCAGGTTGAAACAAGAAGAAATTGAGACCATAAATATACCAATAACAATCCAGGAAATTGACTATGCTATGAGAAAATTGCCTACCAAAAAAAGAAGCCCTGGACCAGATTGCTTTCCAGCAAAAGTCTGCAAAACATATAAGGAGGAGCTGATACCAATCCCACTGAAAGTATTCCAGGCAATCGAGAAAGATGAAACTCTTTCCAAATCATTATCTGAAGCTAACATCACATTGATACCCAAGTCAGTTAAAGATCCAACAAAGAAAGAGAACTATAGACCAATATCCTTGATGAACTTAGATGCTAAAATTCACAACAAGATCCTAGAAAACTGGATAAAACAACACATCTCAGAAATCATACAAAGACCAAGTCGGCTTCATCCTTGGGATACAGGAATGGTTCAACAGTCACAAGACCATAAATGTAATTAAATACATCTACAGATGTAAAAAACACATGATTAAATCAATAGGTGCAGAAAAAGCTTTAGATTAAATCCAGCACCCCTTCTTGATAAAAACCCTGGAACATTTAGGCATAGATGGAGCATACCTCAAAATAGTAAGAGCCATCTATGAGAAATCCACAGCCAACATACTGCTAAACAGACAGAAATTGTAACCATTTCCCCTGAAACCTGGAACAAGACAAGGATGCTAACTTTCATCCCTCCTTTTCAACATAGTTTTGGAAGTCCTAGCTAGAGCAATCAGATAAGAAGAGGAGATCAGGAGTACCCAAATAGGAAAAGAGGAAGTCTACTTATCCCTTTTTGCAGACAACGTGATTCTATATGTCAAAAACCCAAGAGAATCTGCCAAAAACCTCCTTGCACTGATAAAGGACTTCGGCAAAGTCTAAGGGTATAAGCAAAATGTGCAAAGCACAGTTGCATTTCAATGCACCAACAATAAACAAACAGAAACTCAAATAAAAAGCCCAGTCCCATTCACAATAGCCACAAAAAAAGAAAGAAAAAGAAATACCTTAGCATCTTCCTAACCAGTGACTTGAAAGACCTTTACAGTGAAAACTACAAAACACTTCTCAAAGAAATCAAGGATGACTTAAACAAATGGAAAAATATTCCATGTTCATGGATTGGAAGAACCAACATTGTTAGGATGTCCATCCTACCGAAGACAGATGAAATGCAATATCCATTAAATTACTGGCAGCATTCTTCTCAGACCTGGAAATGGCAATACAGAAATCATATAGAAATATAAATGAATGCAATAGCCAAAAAAACAAAGTGGGAGGCATTACACTTCCAGACTTTAAACTTTATTATAAAGCTACAATAATCAAAACTGCCTGGTATTGGTACAAGAATAGGCATATAGACCAACGGATCAGAATAGAGATTCCGGAAGCAAAACCTCAATTTCTCAACCAACTCATCTCTGACAAAGCCTCCACCACCAACCACTGGGGAGAGGAGAACCTATTCAGTAAATGTGCTAGGAAAACTGGCTGACCACATGCAGAAGATGAAAACAAGATCCCTATATGTCACCATACACAAAAATCAACACTAAATGTATCAAAGACCTAAATGTAAACCTCAAACTATAAGAACCTTAGAAAATGCAGGAGACACTCTTATGGAAATTGGAACTGGCAACGAATTCCTGATCAAAACCCCAAGTGCTAATGCCATAAGACATAAGTTAGACAAGTGAGATTTCATCAACTGACAATCTTCTGCAAAGCCAAAGAAACCATCAAGAGAGCAGGGAGGCAGCCCACAGCCTGGGAAAAAATATTTACCAACTGTATATCTGATAAGGGCCTAACATTTAAGACCTACAAGGAATTCTAATGTGCCAAAAAGAAAAAAAAGCAAACAGCCCCATTAAAAAGTGGGCAAAAGATATGAATACACACTTCTCAAAAGAAGACACGCAAGCAGCCAACAGATACATTAAAAAATGCTCAGCCTCACTAGTCATCAAAGAAATACAAATTAAAACCACACTGAGACACCATCTAACTCCAGTCAGTTTGGTCATCATCAATAATTCAAAACTCAACAGATTCTGGAGAGGATGTGGGGAAAAGGGAACACTTCTTCACTGTTGATGGGAGTGTAAACTAGTACAACCTCTGTGGAAAACAGTTTGGTGATTCCTAAAAGGTCTAAAAATTGACCTTCCATTTGAACCTGCATTCCCCATACTGGGAATATACCCAGAGGAACTCAAATCACTCTATGAAAAAGATACTTGCACATGAATGTTTATTACAGCATTGTTCACAATAGCAAAAACATGGAACCAACCATGCTGTCAATCAAAAAAGGACTGGATTTTTAAAAAATGTTGTTCATATACATGATGGAATATTATGCAGCCATAAAGAAGGACAAATTTATGAATTTCACAACTTGGAAAGACTTAGAGTCCATAGTATTGAGTGATCGATCACAGAAACATGTTCTCACTCATTAGCAGACCTTGAACAATTATCATAATACTATAAGAAAATGATTGGCAGTAGTTGCTGCATGTAGGGTGAAGAGGGATGGGATTGGCAGTAGTGGGAATCTACTGGGGGGGAGGGGACACACCTCATATCAAGAGTACCTGCATAATGAACATTTGTATTCCTAACCCTGAATTGTACCACACATCTTTAAAATAAAAAATAATAGTAAGTCAAAAAAAAAAAAACCCAGACATTGGCAAGATGATGGTAAAAAGGAACACTCATACACTTCTGGTGGGAATGTAAACTAGTTCAACTCCTGTGAAGAGCAGTTAAATGATTTCTCAAAGAACTAAAAATAGAATTACATTCGACCAGCCATCCCACTACGAGGAATATACACAAAGGAACATAAATTATTCCACCAAAAAGACAGCTGCACTTGTATGTTTATCACAGTACTACTCAGAGTAGCAAAGACATGGAACCAACCTAGGTATCCACCATTGGTGAATTGGATAAAGAAAATGTGATATATATACTGCTGGTAGCCGGCCACGGAGGCCCACTGAACGTTAGGAATCAGGGAGGGCTGTGGACCCCAAGACCACTAGGATATGTTCGGGAGCTGTAGACGCCATTTCCTCCCCCTTTAATATTGGCATATTTAACCATAAAGAACTCTGATGATTTAAGTATGAGGCTCTGAAACTACAGCAGGCATGGGTAACTGTGAAAGCTCATTGTTTCTGTTTCTCACAGATTGCAGTTTTGGCCTTTATATAAGTATAATTCCAACTCAGGTCACTTTCGAGAGCCTTAATATATTGCAAGCTTTTTGTATTAGAATCATAGGTTTAAGTTTAGTATAGATATATAGAATATAAGATTTTAGAGTAGCCATTTTGTTAGGAGATTGTTATCAGTCGTTCCGAGAAGTGGCCCACTGTCTACTTTGGGCTGGGCTGCATTCTTAAGAACCCAGCCCGTACTCTGGACTGGCCACATTCTTTCGAAAGCCAGTTTTAGCTATAATTAGTGTAAGGTTTTTGGTTTCGTAGAATTAAGTTAAGCTTATACAATGTACTTAGAAGAATTGTAGGATAGGTAGTTTTAATATTAAGAATTGTTTAAGTTTAGTTATCTTAGGTTAGTGACTATTTAGGATATTGCTTTTATGGAATAGAATGTTGTGCTAATTTTGAAGAGAGCCCAGCGTGATCCTTGGACTGGGCCACATTCTTTAAGAACCGGTTTTGATTATATTCGCTAAGAGTTGTCATGCAACCATGCAGTCAGAACCTTAGCATAGTAGCTAGGATTTGTGCTAATTAGCTTAGAATAAGAAAGGTATTAGGATTTAAGTTAATCATTAGATGTTATATATGCATAAGCCTTAGAAGTTATTGATCATTAGGATATTATGATGTTAGAATTGTTGTATTGCCTTTACCAAGCATGGGGAACAGTAAGACAATTTTGGGTTTGTTCTTCCTCATGCCTGAAGAAACACCTGGTGGGTAGGGGGAGCTCCCCTCATCCACCTGACTTTGTGTTCACGTGAAAGTCTTGTGATTTAACCCATGAAAATTTAGGATAAAAGGAGCATGGAAACCTCCATTAAATGGCTTCTGCACTAGACAGGAGTCCAGACTCTTTCTCTTTATTTCTCCAGAATAATCACCAACACTGCCACATCTCCCAGGGACCCTTATTCTCTCTGTGGGGGCTGGTCCCCCGCACTTGACTTCACACTTCTACTCTCCAGAACTGGGGGAAAATACATTTCTTTTGTTTTACACTGCTCCATTTGTGGTGCTTTATTACCATAGCTACAGGAAACTTATAAAGGAGAAAATATATTTGATACTCAAGCAATGTTTCCTGTGTTCCCTTGTCTCTGTGTCAAGAGGAGGTTGAATAGGAGCCCAAAGTAGAACTTTCATTCAGAAATAAGTATTTCCAATAAACTAGTTGTAAGGAACAGAAGTAAAACACCCTAATTTGCTGCATGCAAATTTAGAAAGAACCATTTGTTTATCATGTAAGTTATCCAGGAGAATTATGTGACCTCTGACTTTTAGGACAGGTGTTTTTCCCATATATCACTGACATTTTGGCTGGATGGTGCTCTGTGGTGTGTCCTGTGCACCGTAGGGTGTTGAGCAGCCTCCCTGGAATCCACCCACCAGGTGCCAGGAGTACCTCTTCACCCCCAGTAGTGAAAGCCAAAAATGTTTCCAGACATGGCCAAGAGTTCCCAGGGGAGCAGAATTGGTCTAGCCCAAGGAGGTATATCCTGGAGTTAGGAAATGCTCTGTGACCAGACATGGGTTCTTAAGTGTTAACTTGCAAACTGAAGAATTTGTGAAAAATGAAGATTTTTACTTAGAAGGTCCGGATGGCTCTGGATTGCCTTTCTGTCTAACCACCTTCCAAGTGATGTGATTACTGTTGATGCTTGGATCCCAGCAAGTAGCAAGACCTGTGGCATCCACAAAAAAGATGAGACAAAAGGGCCAAGGGAGAATCTCTGGGCTGTTTCTTTCATTCCTCCTTTAGAAAAAGAACACTAAAACACGACAGAGGTCACCCCAACATTTTTTATTGTCTTGGTTCACCCGCAAGAGATCTGTTTTAGTCCATCCAGGCTGCTTTAACAGAATACCTGAAACTGGGAAGCTTATAAGCAATAGACATTTATGTCTCACAGTTCTGGAAACTGGAAATCCAAGTTCAAGGCTTGGCAGATTCTGTGACTGGTAAGGACCCACTTCCTGGTTCATAGACTTGACTTCTTGCTATATTCTCACATGGTGTAACGGACGAGGGAGCTCTCTGGGATCCCATTTACAAAGGAAACGAATCCCATTCATGAGGTTCCACTCTCATGACCTCAGTATCTCCCATAAGCCCCACCTCCTGACACCATCTCCTTGGATGTTAGGTTTCAACATATGAATTTGAAGGGGATACAGACATTGTATATAGCAGGCTCCCTCAGTGGAAGTCATTGTTTGACTACATATTTTCATTACCACCACTTCACCACTGTGTGGTACAGCTAAGGTCATTTTCTTCTGAGAAGAGCAATTTTTGGGCTCCCTAAAATTGTAACTGCTACCATTAAAATACTCCTGGGAAGTAGGTAAGCCACAAAACACAAATCACTAAATACCAGAAGCAAAGCCCTAACTTAATAGTTTTCAATTGCCCTTTCACATTGGAGATTGCTGTACATCATTTGCATGCTTTGAATTTGCATGAATCAAACTCAACTGCCTAATTAAAAATAGGTTTATTAAAGGATATAAAATTACAACTAGACAGGAGAAATAAGTTCTAGTGTCTGTACCACTGTAAGAGGACTATAGTTAACAATAATATAATATATAGCCTCCTATAGCTAGAAAGAGGTTATTGGGTGTTCCTAACACAAAGATATGATATATGTTTGCAATGAGGGATCTGCTAAGTACACTCCTCTGGTCACTATACGTTGTATATAGTGAAATATCACTATGTACCTCATAAATGTGTGCAATTATGTGTCAATTAAAAACAACTTTAAAGTCTTTTGCAGAATGGATTAAAATTTTTTTAATTGACACATCAAAATTGCATATATTTATTATGTGCAATGTGGTGTTTTGAAATATGTGTGCCTTGTAGAATGTCTCTGTTAACTAATTAAGACATTAAATCTCCTCATATACTTATTTTTTTATGGTGAAAACACTTAAATATACTGTGATTTTCAAATATGCGATGCATTGCTATGAACTATACAGTCTTATGTTGCACAGTAGACTCCTTGGCCTTATTATTCCTGCCTAACTAAAATTTTATATTTTTTATTTTTGAAATAGAAGTGCTTCCCCTGTGTTAGAATTGAGTCAGGTATCTTTAACTGGTTTCTGGCATAACTCTGTTTGCCTTTTTCTGCAAAAAGCTGAACAAGAAAGTAAGTATTTTCTTACAACAAGTTGGGTTCATTCCCAAACCTTCTAATCACTCACCCTTGAAATATTGGTTTGTCATGATTTGAAGCTATAAGGATATGTTTCTGGACACCCCTGAAGTATAAGGATCCCTTAGTTTAAATCTTCTTCCATTTGCATGGGTTCCTGAAATGGAAGCATCGTGTTTATTTTGCATGTAGGCTTATTGTATGGTGTGCCTGTAGGTCCTGAGGAATTATGAAAAAATAGCAACTGCTTCTTCCTCTTAGCCGTGAGAGAGCTCCCAGGAGAGATGCCATCCTGGAAAGTTAATTATCAGACCTGCTATCAGCCTCAAGTGGAGTCCTGGGTTTCACAATCACAGGCTGGAGCTACGAAGCACCAGCTCCAGTGAGATCAAGGTTTTCATTTCCATCTGAAACTTGTTTCTAATGAAATGGCTTCTCCTAGCTACCAAAGAAAATGTCTTTCTATGTTCTTGATCTAAAACATGGCTGCACTATCATGAGTAGGGCCATGTGAGACACAATACTACCTCTGGCAGTTTGGAAAAAAGGACGAATGTCATAACACATTCCTGGGAGAGGTGTGTACCACATGACCTGCAATGGTGGATTCAGGCAGATGCCTGAAAACAGGGGCCAAGGATAAGTCCTTTCCTGAAAATTGGCTTTTTCTATTCTGCATGACTTTGCTGCTGTTCCTTTATAGAGATGACAATTCTCCCTGTGTGTGTGTTGGGTAGGGGGTGGGGGAGTATATTTTAAAGATATGGGGTACAATTCAGGATTAGGTATACAAATGTTGATTATGTAGTTACCCTTGTTGTTGAGGTGTGCCCCTCCCTCACCTAGCAGTTACCCTCAACTGCCAATCCCTCCCCTCCCCTGGCAGTTTCCCACTACTGCCAATCCCTTATTCATAGAATTACGATAATTGTTCAAGGACCGCTTTTGAATGAGAACATATGGTACTCTATTCTTTGTTTCTGTGAAAGATCACTGAGTTTGATCGACTCTAACTCCCTCCAAGTTGCTGTGAAGTCCTTGTGTTTGTCCTTTATGGCTGCATAATATTCCATTGTGTATATGTACCACATTTTTTTTTTTTTTTTTTTGAGTTGGAGTCTCACTCTGTCACCCAGACTGGAGTGCAGTGGCCGCTCCCGGCCACTGCAGCCTCGACCTGCTGGGCTCCGGCAATCCTTCCGCCTCAGCCTTCCAAGTAGCTGGAACTACAGGCGCGCACTACCAGGCCCGGCTAATTTTTTGATTTATTGTAGAGATGAGGTCTCACTTGCCCAGGCAGGTCTCGAACCCGCAGGCTCAGGCAATCCACTCACCTCAGCCTCCCAAAGATGCGGGATTACAGGCTGAGCCACCGAGTCCGGCTGTACCACATTTTTTTAATCCAGCCCAGCTTTGATGGGCAGTATGGTTGGTTCCATGTTTTTGCTATTGTGAATAGAGCTGCAACAAACATATGTGTGCAGGTATCTTTTTTGTAGAATGATTTGAGTTCCTTCTGGTATATTCTCAATAAGGGGATTTCCGGGTCATATGGAAGGTTTTTCAGATATTGCCACAATGTCTTCAAAAGAGGTTGCACTGGTTTGCATTCCCACCAGCAGTATAGAAGCATTCCTTTTTCTCCTCATCCTTGCCAGCATCTGTTGTTGTTTGTTTTATTAATGATGGCTATTCTTACTGTGGTTAGGTGGTATCTCAATGTGGTTTTGATTTGCATTTCTCTGAAGATGAGTGAGGCTGAGCACTTTTTCATGTGTCTATTGGCTGCCCATATA